>JAODUG010064503.1:0-12500 GCA_027564795.1 Aphredoderus sayanus
GACAACACAGCTCTCAGGTTCACAGGGGCTCGCAAACCTCTCCACCACGATAAGGTGATGGTTCCCGGAGAGGCTTTAATTCATACCTAATTTTATTATAATTCTCCAAAATGAGGGTTTAAAGCCATGTTCTCATATTCATATTTTTCCACATTATTAGATTATTACATCGTATAAGGAGCATTTCGATAAAAGGGCATACATTTAATACTGTAGACAACTTGCTTATCTATATGAAATTAACTATTTATCATTCAACTGACGACCTAGTCACAGTTAGGGTGCACGATTCTGGCTAAAATGAGAATCACAATTTTCTTGCTTAGAATTGAGATCAAGATTCTCTCCATCCCCATTACCATCTGACACTGAACTTATAAACATTATTGTCTTACTTGTTATAGGTTAATCCTACAACAAGATATGCCAGCTTCATCTAGCCTATTGATTATTAAATTCATGTTCTTCAGATGATTGGAATCATTACTTATGTCAAGCTCAAGCCCCAAGTGTGGCCACATGGCAACAGCACACTAAACTTGCATCGGGTGAAAGTAATCTGGGGAAGGGGGGCTCATTAAAACATCTGTGCTATGTGCTATCAATGATTGTAGCCTATACCATAGAAATCATGCATGTTCCATTTGAGTGCTAGAAGTACTCAAGTTCCAATTTTCAGTTTAAGTGATGTACTCTTTGAAGATGGATGCCTCCCTTGTCTAAATCCAGAAATATATTACCTACCTGGAGTAAATAAATGTCCGCAAGGATACAATAACAAAATATTCCGTGCCTATTTATATTCGTCTATAATTTTGAGACGCGGGGTGGAAACGGCATTTGAACAGCTGATCTACCTTAAAACAAAACCCCAACAGATTGAGCTGCAAAAGATGGCATTGTCCTACTTAATCTAGCCTATAATTGCCTAACCTGCAATACCGATGTAAGAAAAACCTGCGTTAACAGCAACATAACAGTAATGGCGTTAATAGGAGATTGGGTTGCTTTTGTAGCCACAACCTCTCTCTAACACTGTCACTTGCATGTGACTTTCATAACACAACTATGCTCTCACTGTGTATACTTCCTGCTGCTCTGCATCACATGGTGTTACGCCATATTGTAATTTGTCAACGGACGAGTGCTTGTTTTGATGCAGTTGGTGTCCAGCAGAACAGACTGCAAAATCTGATTGGCCTCTCAGGTACTGTTCTTAATTGCTTCCAATCATATCATAGAAGGGTCGGAGCATGCAGGCAGAAAAGACACAAATGCTTGACAGTCAGGTTTTCAGGAATATTTAATCAGGCGTGAGATGTACAGGCAGAAACAAACGGTAAAGGCTGGAACATGCATGACCAAAAAAGACGACAAAGACAAGAAAGCACACCAGGGTTTAAATACAGGAACACGAGGGACAAGTGAAAACAATAAACACAAAAATAATCAGGAAAAGGAAAGCACAACTTCAAATAAATCTAAAGATTTCATGGCATAAAATAGAAGTAATACTAAGTAGTTTGTATGATGTTCATATGGACCTTGTAAATCTGACAGCAGGTACCCCAAATGTTTACAGGGGGGTTATTTTTATCGCCTTTCCAAAGCTACAGTACCTTGATCCTAAATTTGATTTACTATCTAGATAGTTAAGCTAGGTATGCTCATTTTGAAAAAGAAAATTGACTGATTACCAACGCTTGTTAATTAACAATATTAAAATATTCTATTTAAAATGGACAAGTGTCTGTGCGTTATTCCTGCTCTGCTATCCAGTGTAACAACACAATATCTTTGTAGAATTGTATTGTCAGTCTTATTTATTTTATTAGTTAAAAATAAATAAGTGACAAGCCGACAACAGACAACCGCTAAGAAACAAACATTTTCCTGCACTCTACCTTGCTACTTTGTTCGGGTCTGCTGCAAGTTACCTTAGGCCGTACTAATTTTTATCATGTCGACTAATCTACATGTTTGTTTACATATTTTGTGCAACCAGTGAAATATTAGTCGTTGTTTACATTTATGAACGGTGTCATGTCAGTAGCTGCTGGACACTGTTTTATGCATTTATACTGTAATGTGTTACCTACGTAGCCTATACATTAGCCTATGAGGGAGAGGCTAGGCTACAGTAGCCTAATGGTGCTCAGCATAACTGTCAGCTTGTCACCCCACAGAAACAGCAACTTTTTGATGTGCTATGCGGGGTTATAGTCTGGTGATATACTAGTACAGTAGCCTAGCTCAAATGGTATGGTAACCGACTGTACAGTACTGTAGCTATTTGCCACACGCCCCCAAGAGCCAATTGATGGCCAGGTCTTGGCCAGGAAGCTCTTGAAAATGAGATTGTAATCTCAATGAGCCTATTCTGGTTAAATAACGGTTTAATAATAAAAAAAAATACTATCTAGTTTTCTTAATTAAATCTTTTTTATTTAAGGAATTATGTGTTTTCCACATTTTGTCCATCCTGTGCAGGTCAAATCTAGGCTTAATAATGGAGGACAGCATATGTTATGCAAAAAACTACACTGGTGACAAGAGTATGTTTGGCACCCTTCATTAAAGAAAAGTCTACATTTAGGCCTACAGGGGGAAAAAAATCATCTGTGTGTGAGTGACATACAGAGTTTTTTGGTATCAGCAGGTGTCTATAATGTTGTATGCACATACTATAACAAGCTAACTTGGTACAGTATCTCGGTGCTGCAGCTATTTAAGGGTACAATACATTTATTAGCCCCTCCACCCAAAATCATCACTGACTAGGCCTATATTACACATTTGGTTTAATGTCCACTCTACTGATTGAAGAAGTGCATAATAGGTTCACATATTGAATGTGAAATGCATAATTAATATTAAACGAACTAAACCCATATCTGCATTCAACTGAACTAAATTCTACATTAATCTTCCTAGATGATACTGACGGTAGCCACTCAACGTTCTCAAAAAACTGTCAGCAGTGTCAGCCATGCAAGGAGACACCTGACCACCGGGAGCAGTTAGGGTTATAGGTGTCTTGCTCAAGGACACCTCGACACTTAGTGATGAGTTAGCGGGGTTCAAACCAGCAACTTCTCAATCACCTGTCGCCCCGCTGTACCCACTGTGCCACTGCCGCCCTACTCATCAAGGAAAAATTGACATAATATAGTGCTATTCCACATAATCTACATGGTATTTTCATCTAAGCATGTGAAATACATTGCATTGAGAACTAGGAACTATGTGTGTTCATATCATGCATGGAATGGCTCATACAAAACTCACATTTCCCATGTCTACATACAACTCTGTTGGTTTAGCTAAGCGACTTCATAGAGAGAGAGTGCAGGTATTCGTAGTTTTTTAAGCAAGCAGGCTGGGGCGGTAGTAGTAGATCCGACCACACCCTATTAAAAAATCTGGCTTTAGACAGAGGTTTTACCGACAACGGCATTAACATTTATGGCCACAGAAATACAGAAATAAATAAAACGCGTAAATAAATAAATGTCTATATATAAATTGTATTGTAATTATAATGTATACAAATTAAATACTGTAAAAGTACAGAAATAGCCAAAATGTAATTATTTTCTAGTTTAAGGCAGCTCTGGTCCTCCAGATTGTTGGAGCAAGACTGTGGAATGGATAATCAGTGCTGGGCATACATTATGTATTAAAGGAGTCATTCCATGAAAAATTAATATTTCAGAGTGGACTGTTACCTTCCCAGTCTGTAATGGCCAAAGAAGGAAAAGAGGCGGAACTAGGAAAGTGCATGCTTCTATGTAGAACCTCCAGTTTATATGGTAACACCACTATGAGGATATGACAGCTTATAGCCATCTACTATAGTATTCAGCAAAAAAGGTTAGCAAGTAAGTTTAATGTTCAGCATTTACAGAAGACCAAATATGTAAACTGCCTGCAACAGTCAGCAATAGCGTATCAAAAACATGATGTGCACAACAAAAACTACATTAAGCTGATTAGAAATGGGCTACTTAACTTAGACTGTTGTTTATTTACGTGTACGTACCCTGAGCATCACTTGTTGATCAAGACTGACACTCACAGGTGTCATACCAAAAAGTGATCCACTGCCAAAAACTGAGCTTTTATTTTGATAAAAGATTTTTCATATAGTGCAAAATCTTAACTGTATGTCCTTGATAATAGCAAAGATAGTGTTACATGTTTAGAAATGACTAATGAGTAAGAAAGTACACTCACTGATGCTTTAAGTAAAAAATAAATTAAAAAGCAATGGTATATCAGCAAACCTTGAGTCGTCAACTGTCACACCCTCTTTATACAACCTCAGGTATATTCTCCCATTTGCTGTCTCCAGAACACTTAACACCTTCCTTACCCAATTTCTGACCTTTGACCCCACATATCTGATGTATGTTATACTACCCCTTCTGGACTGAAGGAGAATTACATTGACAGTAATGTAATGAAAAAAAAGCATGAATAAGAAAGCATAACACATAAAAATAAAAGAGCATACGATTATAATTTATAATCTCACAATAGCCTATGTCTTTGTTTAATTTGAAAGCTTTTTGTTTAATTGAATAAACACTAGTTGTGTTATGTTGGCCAATGTGCTAGCAGTAGCCGAGGCAAATCTCTCATTATCCTGTAGCGAGCTAGGATGGCTGAGATTTCATGCTATCCACGATTTTCCTTGACAGTGGTATTACCCATGATCATTTGAATGTAGTTTGGAAGAAAATGCAAATGACTAACAGTTAACAGCTTGTTTACATTTGTTAGCTAGTTAGCTGGTCAAAGAAACATAAGTTATATAATTTATTAGATTGTTAACATTTGTAATTAACTAAAATGTACAAAGGTAGGCATACTTCTAGGTGGCAGCACGGGCATGACTGTTGGTAACTTAACGGTGTCCATTCCTCATCCCTCAAGTACAGTACATAGCCAATGCCAACTGGGAAAATGATTTAAAACTGTGGGCAGAAGTTACTTATGTGGATATTTTTAATTAATTAGTTTTGTCAGAATGTGTAGACGGCAAGGAACTTACCGGTATGACAAAAGCACGGAAGAATATAATTACCTTTACAGTAATAACCATAAAACTATAAAATCTGACAAATTGTGATAAAAGCAGAGGTAGAGCCGAGTCAAGTCATCTGCAAACACGAATACACAGCCTGAGTTTAAAAAAAGAAAAAGAAAAAAAAAGCAGAGTAGTGGAGAAGCATGGGCTCGACAAATATATGTAAATTGTAGATAAGCCACTGAACCCTTAGTTGTTGGCGCTCATTGATATTAAGATTTAGTTTAGATTCTATTATAACATATTAGAACAATATTATAAGATTTTATAACAATAGACCTCTCTCTCTCTCTCTCTCTCTCTCTCTCTCTCACTGTTTCTGTCTCACTCTCTGCTTTTCTCTCTCTCTCTGTTTCTGTCTTGCTCTCTGCTTCTCTCTCTCTCTCTCTCTCTCTCTCTCTGTTTCTGTCTCACTCTCTGCTTTTCTCTCTCTCTCTGTTTCTGTCTCACTCTCTGCTTTTCTCTCTCTCTCTGTGTTTTGTTTCTCTCTCTCTCTCACTCTCTCTCTCTCTGTCTTTAAAGAAAATTTATATACTGTAGGTATGTAAACATGTTTTTCAGTGTTGTAATAAGATAATTGTCCCAATAAAGGCTTGGTTGAAGGTCTCTCTCTGTCTCTCATAGCACCTCATGGAGATGTATTGTGTGTCTCATGCATATCTCATGGCCTTCACCGTCTGTGATGGAGCGAGCGGTGGGCTGCAGCTCCTCTCTGCAGGCCTACAGCGTCCGCTCCGTTAATAATCCCGCTAACGAGCGTCGCGCCAAATGAGCTTTTAATGGCCTCCGTCTACCTGCGGCTAGAAAGAGAGGGAATGTGGAAACAGGAGAGGCTGGGACGGGAAGAGAGGGTGTGTGTGCGTGTGTGTGTGTGTGTTAGGTGGGGAAGTCAGGAGGACAGGAATTCTGAAGCAGGATAAACTGTAGGTGAAAGGTAAGAAAAATGGAACTATTAGGAAATAATTTAGGGAGAGTGAGCGGTAGAAGTGATGGATGTGTTGACTGTTTTAGCTGACAGCTTTGTAAATAGTGGATTAAAACCCCCCCACCCCAGTAGCGTGTAGCGTGGCCCACTGTTAGGGCTTTCATTGTGCCGTGGCATCATCACTCTTGTCTGTGTCTACATGGGTGAAATAGTGAGTAATGCATACAGTAGGTCTAACGTCAGCATCCTGAGGCATGTTCCAGAGACATCATCAACACTTCTAGTCAGAATGCGTGTGGTTTCATGACTGTTGGTGTATAGCGCTGTACTGTAACTGTTCTTGCTTGAAGCAAGATCAATGATACAGTAGCTTGCTTCTACTTTTTTTATCATCTACCGTGCCGGGAGAGCTGAGCGCAACACTGAATGTCAAACTAATTTATAGCTGTTTGCGCATTGCATAAATTAACTTAACTTAACTAAACTCCATTTAAAATCCATTTTAAGCGAATGCCGACTCTGGCTGCGTCAGTTTTGTACGTCTGCCATTAAGCTTGGTGGTGTTTACGTCTCTTCTCAGAGTGCCGTGACGTGCTGTTGCCCATGATGCTGCGGGAGCTGAGCGTGGCGCTGGCCAGCATGGTTGACGGGCCTCACGATGAGAGGAGGAACAGTGTGGAGCTGCTCAACAACATCCTGGAAGTTCTCAGCAGGGACAATGTGGTGAGACGGGCGGCAGTTTATCACAGGGCGGAAGACGGGTCATGTTTAAGTTATTATGCACATCCACATTGTACAGTGTGCACAGATTTGAACTTTGAACCACTAATAACCTAATAACGACATCATGTTGTAGTTTGGCTAAAGCTGGGAAAAGTCATGTTTCTATAGCAGATACATTTGTACAGCATGTCAGCTTAATTCATTGTTTGCCCAGGGTCACATGTACAAGAAGTAATATTGTCTTTCTACAACTAATGTTGCTGACAGCCATTAGAGGCACCCCCACGGCTGCCTTTGAGCAAATTCTGAAGAGGGAATCAGTTAAAATATTAGCCTATTAGCAATGACAGGCACAGACACTGTTCTTAGGTCTGTTAATAAATCAATGACATATCTGAATAGCTGAATAGCTCCGATAATAAGTAGAGTGGGCTCTTAAACCGTTCAGTGGGACTTTACATTAGATTGGCCTATCACTTAACATTAGGACCATTCATTTTGGAAAGGAGAAATTCTCCTCTTACTTACCCGCCTCCACAGGGAGCGCTGAGCAGATTTTCTGATCTGGACAATATTAATACAATATCTTATCTTAAATATCTTCCTCAAGGGACGTCCAGCATACACGAGTTAAATGGGGATTCTCAAAATGAAGATGCCATTTCACATCCCTTTGCCACTAGTGTATTCCTCTTTTGAATTGTAAATATCCCCCCTTTATATATATATATAGATTTTAAAGGGGTTAACCTCAACCCTCACACTAAGCACTTAGATGTTCACTTTATTCTTAAACATCAGATAGTTGTCTTGCTCTCACTGACCTCTACACTAATCCTCGGGAGTTTGCTGTACAGTAGACTGCCTTAAGCTGTTTTCTGCCTTCGATTAAACCCATGGATACACTGGCTGTGCAAAAAACCGACTGGGGCTTTTTAATTGCCCTCCGATTTGTTGACAGCATGTTGAGTCTTTGAAGTGAAGGTGTATGTTTTATTTTTTGTACGCCTCTACTATTTAGGTAGCACTAATGAATCATCAGAGAGAGAGAGAAGGAGATGGAAGGATAAATAATGAATACAATCTGTGTACATGAAGGGGAATTTGCATCATCTGATTTAAAGGCAAGGTGATTGGTTATTGAGAGCACCAGAAATGTGTAGACAACACGTTACTTAGATCTCATGTGTCATTATTCATATTGAACTATATTCCATTATGAAACATACACACTTATTTTTACAAACATTTTCTCTGTCTGTGTACACTCCTAAATCAGAATTTTTTCTAAATAGTTCTCACTTCTTAACTTGTCTTTACCAGTATAGTAATATGTACAGTAATATTGCAGTATTATAATATTAACACAAACAAACTCTCTCACGCATACACACACACACACACACACACACACACACACTGGTACACTACTGATACCCCTAGTACAGGTAATGGATATACTGTACCTGTAATTCTCAGTTATCACTGAGATGCCCAGACACAGCATATGTAAAACCTTGATCTCCCTCTTTCTCCCTCTTTCTCTCTCTCTCTCTCTCTCTCACCCTCTCACCCTCTCCCTCACTCTCTCTCTCTCAAACACACATGAATGAGCGCTTAACAATTAACCACATTTAAATGTAATCTGTGGTCTGCGACATATTCCCAGTAAAAGTATCTCTCAGTGGTGGTAATAAATAAAAAGGAATATAACTGTCCCTTTAATGAAATAAAAAAATCTGTTCTAGTACAAGACATAATGTATTATGTCTAAACACATATGTGCTCACAGTGCATGTGCCCTTAATGAAAATTAATTGTATTACAGTAAGTCTGTTATTCATTCTGTTATTGTCTGTCCTGTTTATTATTTGAGTGTTTGTCAAACAGTGAATATCAACTTGAATCTCAATCATAATAATGTAAAGAAAATTTTTCCAAACAATTACTCCAAACAATTCTTTCAAAATCATTCCATCCACACACACAGATCATCTGACTCAAAATACCGTATAGAATACAAAGATAGGATGGATTAGAGAAAGAACAAAAGGCCAGTATGCCAAAAGCAGAGTCAGATGAAAGGATTTTTGTCCTCCAAAACAAGAATGTGAGTTAATCAAATGGTGACATTCAGAAGGAGTAGCAGAAGATGGAGAAGACGTCAATTAAAAGCATCGGTTAAAGCTAATCAGTTTTTCTTCCTCATGTTTTCCACCTTTCCTTCATCCCTCCATGGGGTGCACAGTGTGGAGGGTTGCCATAGGGATTTGGAAATTAACCAGTTGAAATGTCACACACGTTGGCTACTCTAAACTCGACCAAGATAGGGAGGGAAAATGAAATGGCTTATAACGGGTTATACCGTATATTGAGACATAAGTGTTAATTTTGTTGACAAACAGATCTGAGAAACAGATGGATTGGAACGAGGTTTGCCAGAGCAAGCTGCCCAACTCATTTGCCCTTAAAATGACATTTTCTCTTTTAGTTTTTGAGCGTCCCATTGCTGTCAGAGATTATTAGCCAACTGTTCTCCTGTTTAATAGAAATGAATGGAGCTCAGCATGGCATGTTGACTATAGATGATAGGCCATTATGTCTGGTTCCACTGTGAGAAAGTGGCCTTTATAGGAGACCAAAATACCTTAAGTGTGCCAAACCGATTTATACTTACTTAGAATCAACAGCTGCTCTGCAACTCTGTGTTTATGTGCAATTTGTGTGTATAATCTAAGTCAGCGTGTGTTCGAGATGAAAATGACATGCCTGATGATATGGACACATACGCACGCACGCACGCACGCACACACACACACACACACACACACACACACACACACACACACACAGGCGCATTTGCACAAATACCACACATGGTTGTTTACCATCTCCATGCCCAGTAGCTCTTCCTCTGGGTCTAATGTGGTTTAATCTTGTCTGCCTGAATCTCATCAGACCCTTGAAATCATCATGCCAGGGTACACACACACACACACACACACACACACACACACACACCCACACACACACACACACACACATACTGTACACACACACCAATGACCACAACTTTGCAGTGGAACGCCTGCTACCTACTGCTATTTTTGGCACTTTATTCCTCTGTCTTCCTCTGTCTCTTTCTGCTTTACCTACCGTAGTTCACATAAGAACCCACGCACACACACACACACACGCACATTGGGGTCAGTGACAGGTGAAGATGTCTGACTCCCCACAGGCTTGCGCGCACACACACACGCACACGCACACGCATGCACACACGCACACGCACACAGACACACATTGGCACTACACCCTCAGCAATGTGACCTGAGATGTCTGTCGTTAGTTCAGTATACCTCCAGGCTAATCTAGCACAGCCTCCGCTGGCTGGCTTTGCTAAGAAATGGTGTGTGTGTGTGTGTGGTGTGTGTGTGTGTATGTGTGCATGTTTGTTTGCGTGTGTGTGTGTGTGTGTGTGTGTGAGAGAGAGGGCTTGCTAGTGTGTGCAAGCACTTTCCGGTTTGCTTGTGTACTTATTGCACTATTGTAGTGATCCTTATTCAACTGGATATCCTAAACTATATACATTCTATAGTGTAAGAGGAATCAATGCAGTAGCCAACTACTACTACATTGACTAACCTGTTGTGGATAAGACTATAGAGACACTGGAGATATTTACATACAGCACCTGGTCCCATTTAATTCACCCAAGGCAGATAGAGTACAAAAACATACAAAAACATACTATACTAAAACCGGCATGTAGGAGACATCACCATTGAAGAGTAAAACAGGGTGAAAACAGATGCAATGGAAATGACAGTCATGGCGTATTCCATTTGGAGAATCTTAGTTTTCTTTGTTAGTTTTCATCCACCCAGCACCCGTGTCACATGTTTTTCATAGGTCAGGGTATTTAGGGCTGCTTGAGTGTTGACGTGGGTTCAGGAAGGTGGGGAATTATACGTACAAAAAACTCTTGACGTCCTTAAGAAAAAATGTCCTGAAGCAAGCAGTGCTGGACACTTCATAAATAGGGCATGAGGAGTGTGTGTGTGTGTGTGTGTGTTTGGCTGGCTGACTTTGTAGATACAGAGGATGTGTAACTAACTGTTTTCTTTGTTTTCTTTGTCCCCATCTCTTTTGTTTTATTTATTTTTCTCCCTTCTGTCATGTTTTCATCACTGTCGTTCGGCCTCTATCCTGTCTCCCTCCCGTCCTCCCTCTGTGTTTCTGCGTGTCTCTGTCTCTCAGGGGGAAACCTTCCAGCACATCCAGGACATTGTTGTGTCACTCCTCAGGACCATCAACTGTACAGTCATCACCATGGGACGAGAGCACGCCCTCATTGTAAGTCCTGTAAATCTATTGACGCTCAATGTACAACAGTCAATTGTATACCACTCGAGAAAACATGTACGTCGTGTACTCAGCCTTTTTGAACTATCATCCATTGAGAAATTAATGCATGTTTCATTTAAAAGAAGAAAATCATTAAGCTATTTTTGCACCACATTGAGATGTAGCGCATTAGAAAATGTAGAGTGCTTCTCCATTTGTACATTTGTACATTTTGAGTTTTCCTTCCCCTTTCCTGCAATTTCTCTGTCTGTTGTGTTAATGAGGAAATGCATCACTGGATAAAAGCCACGCTTGGTCTCTTGATGCTTTCTGGGTTAATAGTTTCTGGGTGTGCTTTATCCTGCTCTCATGATTTTTTGTTCGACACCTTAATACTGGGGAATTGTAGTATACATACAGACATGTAGTCATGAAGCAAAAGTGTTAAAATACACACTTTTATTGTACATCTGAATGAAACATTTACAAATGGCTGCAACAACACAGCAAGAGGAATAAAAGAGGGGCATTGTGGTGCTATGGACAGACTATATAAATGTAGTGACACACTGACTTGGATATTGGAATGGTTAAGTGGACTGGCTCCCTGGAGTGTGTTTCAGCTTTTAATTGGTTAAATGTGTGAGCCAATAGCAGTCTAGGGTCGAAGAAGGCCCTTGACGTTGTTTTTCAAGAGAGCTGTGAGTGTTGTGCCAAGTTTGTATGTGTGCACAGGGCAGCAAACCGCCTGCTTTGAATGGTAAAGAGAGGGTGCTTCCACCTGTCAATCAAGCATGACAGAAATTCAAATTGGCTGGCATAGCATGCCATTTTATTTGAGCTGCCTACCAGATCGGCTCTGCTAAAATACCTTTTCACAACAATATTCCTAATATTAAATATATTCTATTGGGAGGTGTACATCCCCCAAAACCCTGATAGCCATCTAGTGAAATGTGATCCGTAAGTCCTATATCAGTTTCATGTTAACTCATCCTCTTGGTGCTACATAGTTTTGGTACATTCAAATGCCAAGGCATGTAAGACGGGTATTGCCATTTCATGTTCACTAGAATTAATTGCCAAACCTGCTACATTGTAAATGCTCATGTGGAATATCCCGACATTGATAAGGGGACTTCCGGTGTGTATCAATCCTGCCATATATCCATCCATCCATTCGCCTGGCTGTCAATCTACAGTATGTAGCATTGTGGCTTACCAGCCAGCTGTAAAGCCTCAGTGTTTCACAGCTTGCAGATTTATGAAGAGAAAGTAGCCCTCCTGCTACAGTATTCCTCAAAAGCAAAAGGTCAACACTTATCAGCTGGAGATGTCTGACTTACAGATACATTACATCTGGGTGCTTCATCGTGGTTTCCCCCCTTCTGTCTCACTAAAAGGAATCAA
>JAODUG010064514.1:0-14112 GCA_027564795.1 Aphredoderus sayanus
TCTGGGTTTACCGAAGAAAACCTGCTCACGACCAGGTTAGGTTCACAGAGTAATTTGCCATGGTAACTGACTGAGTATAAGTTACCTCTCTTTCAGAAACCGGCTTAACTTTCTCTGCTTTCTCGGGTTTAAAACCCAGAGTTTCCCTCTTTTCAGAGTTAACATACTCAGAGTTTTCACTTTCTGAAACATGCCCCAGAGTTTCTTTGGTAAACCCAGAGTTCATTTTGGTCTCCTCCCCTTTTTCAAAGATATATAAATATAAATCTGGAATCTTCTTTATAGATCATTTTGCTCAAGAGTCTTGTACTGATGAAAGTATAAGGCGCTCACCAAAACACTTTGCATTGCTATTACTGTACTTGTAGTAGGGCTAAAACAATTTATCAAGAAACTCAAGTAACTCAATTACAAAAAATTTAGATGCAAATTCCTTGAATCAAAGCTTCGTTTAAGTTATATATAATAACTACATAAAACTATTTTAGGCTACTGTATATGCTACCAATACTGTACATAAGCAGTGTTGCTGTGTGTTCCTACTGTCTCGCACGAGCATGCTGTGAACACGGCGAGATGGCAGGGTTTGCGCATATTAATATATTTAAATATATATTGGTCTTAGGTTTAAGCCTTTATCAATGTGGACACGCTAGGAATTAATGACCCCGCATATTGGTTCAGTTCAGTGAGTAACCCTCCTGTCTCCCTGGGGTCAAAATGACCCTCCAAAGGCCCAACCCTTGGACAACAGGAGGGTTAACAATAAAATTAATTTTAATTATTACCATAATTTTAACTTAACCATTTTGATCCAAAGACAATAGAAGGATTAACTCACAATAATGACCCACAAAAGACCTCTTCTCTAACCTTGTTTCTTTCCAAACGCTAACCATAGGGCAACAGGAGGGTTAAATCATCAGTGTGTGTCCTTTTTACTCTTAGTCAATTTATAACATGCAACAGTAGCGACTGTAAATAATTTCAATGTAGACATTGAAATTACATTATTTATTTTTCAGTTTATGGGACATGATTTTGAAACCATTGCCAGGAAAAAGCTGGATGTCATTTTTTTGTTGCTAAATTTGTGAGAATATTAATATCAATCAATATGGATATAATAGTGGAACTACTAATACCAATTATTAAAGCCAACCTAGCCTATATTCACATTCATGATTCATTCATGAATTAATTTATTCATGTTTATTGTAGGTAATGCTTGGTTTCATTCTGCATTTTGAATGTGCATTCAAAGTATTTGACATATTATTTGACAATTGGACAAGAATGAAGATAGTTTACAAAATAAGAGATTTAATAAATAATGTATTAATTTAGTATTTTCTTATTATTTAGTATTATCTCTGCTGTCACCCTGGGGTCAAAAAAATTACCCGCAAAAGGCCCGAGGACAACAGGAGGGACAGGAGGGTTGTTCTACATCGCCCTCTCTGGCCTGAATGAGTTATTCTTTATACAAAAGAACATAAACAAGAAAAAGCATAATGCATATAAATAAAAGAACATATGGTTTTAATAATATAAAATCTCACACTACTGTATATTGCAATACATTCCCTATACTACAGTCTATTCACAGTAGCCTGCTGACTACAGGAAGAAAACACAGAATGCTAAGTATTGATCAAAATACAAACTAACTAGTGTGCAACCACTATTAACCTTAAAATAAATAGCTAGGTTAGCACAGAACTAGCGAACATTTAAAGATTAATATTTACAAACACTTTATGTTTAAGTTACTGCTGTATACCATATCAAAGTTTGGCTAACCATTTTTATTTTTTAAATGAGTAGAAATAAACACAACCTGCAGAAGCAAACTTTTTTTTAAGTTGGTCCAATAGTTTGTCGTAATCCAAACACACTTTATTAGGCCTTTATCAGGTCAATAATTGAGACTAACAGTCTGAAAATTACAGTGTACATTCATAGCTAGTAAAGCAGGCCATAAAAAGATATTTGCTTTTTAATTTCTGACTTTAAATTTCCATTTAATGTCACACATTTAAATACATTAAAGTTGTCTGTGGTCAAATGAGACCAAGAAAACAATTGGGTAGAAATTACTGGGCGGGTGGGGCAAAGCAAAAATAAATAAATAAATAAATAAATAAAAATGTTTAACTCTCCCGCTCTCCTAAGGCATTACAGCAGACTACCAGCCGAGGGAACCAACCGCGGAATTTCATATGTCTGTGTTGTGGTTGGCGCCCGCTACTGGCGAGTGCACTGGGTCATTGTGACCCATAGGACAGCAGGAGGATTTTTAAAGACTGCAAATGACCTGCAACACTGTTTAGCTGAACTTCTGAATCTGTTGGAATGGCCTTGTTGGAATTTGCAGGTAGATCTTTAGCATGCTGTACATCCAGGATGGTACAATAATATATCAGATTTAGCTCTACAAGGAAGAATTTTTAAAATGTTCCTCTCAAAATTTTACATTAATTAAATAAACAGTAACTGTGCTGTGTACAAACATTGTACAATCACGTTCTACATTAATACTGTGAATATGCAAGTCTCAGATGGGCCACATTTACCCAAGAAAATCTGGCTCTCCAGAGCTCTTCTGCCTCAAGAGTCCTTCAACACGTGAAAACAGGTCTGTCTCCTTATGCTTCTTCTGCATCTCTCCCACCATCTAGTTTCACAATCATACAGTACATGCAAGGTAACTAAATTAATAGTTCACCTTGGATAACATCATAGAAGTACTACTACATGTACAGCAGTGGAACGTAATTAAAGGTACACTAAATCATCGATCCATGATTCCTTTGGGACAATAATAGATTTTAATGTATTTAAATTGTAATTAACTTCAGCAGTAGTTAGACACTATTACGCACACTAGTGGACACACTAGGGTTCAAAGCGTGTATTATGTGTTTGAACATTATTTATCAATAATATCAGGAATTTAATGCAGTGTAATGGAATGGTTTCAGTTTCTCAGATTATAGTGTGGTATAAGTAATCAAAATGCACACTGTCTGTTCAAATAGTTTGATGCAACTGTTGGTTAGTGGCTGATTAAGCAAGCAGACCCATGCTGATCCCATGTCCTTACATCTTGAGAAAACAGCCCCCTGCTAGGTCTATGAAGTCTTTCTAGCAGGGTGGAGGCATGATAACCTGCTTGAGCTCCCTGGAAGTCACATGCAGAGCCCTCTTGGTCTGTGTGCTGTATGTCTGATCTGACCTCTCCAGATGACTGGAGTCTTGTGTGAAAAAGCTCACCGAGACAAACCTGTAGTGCCTGGGAAACAACAGGAAACATTGTGAAAAACATATGGAAAAACACGAATTAGTGAACCGGGACCAGTCCTAAAAGAAGTTAAAATAATATGAAGTATGTTTTTTTTGTTAATTCAAGAAGTTAAACTTTCATTAAAGGTGCTCCATACAATATTTTAAACATGAATATAGCAGCAAACAACAATTTTTTCTTTAAAGATTTAGTACAGCAAATGCAACCTGAGCAGAGAATTAATCTTAAATAGAGCTTAGTTTGAAATGTATTGGTAGAATATAGAGCCACTTTAACTTAACTTATTATTATTAGCTTTTACTGGAATTGTAGTATTTCTTGAAACCAGTTTAAAACATTTGGTGTACAGTAGTTGCTGCTACAGCAATCTAATATAATATGAGACAGTGTTTGCATGTACCTTGAAGAACTGTCTCTGGAAAACTGGGCTGGAGTCACAGCTCATATCTCCGATAGTGAGGTGGGACAGACAGTGAAGCAGGAGGAGAAAGAACCCTCCAACTGATTGGAGCCTCTGACGGCGAACAAACAATGTCTCCTCTGCCTCCTGCCAACAGGGTAGTCAGGGATAAACACTGTTTATAAGCTGTTTTCTAACAAATTACATATTGTGAGGCCTGCGTCTCTGGTTAACCAATAACAATGGTGCACAGAAGATATTCCTCCCGGGTATTCAAACTAATTTGGTTTGGGTTTCCTTTCATGAGGGTGGCACTGCCTAGAACATGAATACACAGAAATATGGCACTATGAAGCTGAAAAGGCCATATAAGAGTGGGGATGAAAAGGGAGTCGCCCAATGCTTTCACTGAGGAGAGAGAACCAAATGCAGGGGACATCGAAACCTGTCAGCTTTAAGGTATAGCCAGTCATTCTGAAATTTTAAGTATCCAGTATTAGGTATTAAGGCGCAGGGGTTTGGCAAAAGGGCAAACATTACCTGGAAAAAGAATGAATTTCTGAAGGCATTGTTGATGTAGTTGTTGTTTGGGAGGCTAGCTGCTATCTGAAGAGAAACAGCTGGAGCCTGTAGATACAGAGAATCAGAATCGCGCACTTCTATTCAAATGCTGTATCTGTTGGCCTAACAGCTATTATTTGCTGGCCTAACTGCTATTATCAATTTTTATACATACATTTCACTCCTAAGTATATGATTATACTTTATGTACACTAAGAGAGAGTGTGTGCAAGCTAGAGGAAGGGAAAGAGACGGAGAAGAAATCAAGGTTATATTGAGCGTTGTACTGACCAGTTGAAGTGCATGCAAAGTAGTAAGCAGGAACAGGCCATGCTGGTAGATCAGAAACTCCATGGGGTTAAGGACGGCTGGGTCCAAGGGTACCAGCTCTCCCTCACATTCCCACTGTGCATCAAGGATGTCAACAAAACTTGTTCCTCTGTCTTAACAAAACAGAGTTACCAGATTATGTCAACATGATCTTACTTTTTGGGATGCTACATGTACATTCCATTTGAAATATTATACTCTGTATCCACAATTATACGGACCATAAATTAGCAGGCTACATAGCTGCAACAGGAATAGAATGTCAAATGCATAGTCTATAGCGTTTGTGTTAACTACTTCATGTTTATTTTACAACATGTAAGAGAGAAGATTGTATAGTAAATAACCTCATCAATCCAGCCAATCAAACTAACATATGCAGGAGCACATGTGAAGTAGAGCTTCATGTTACCATTTGGGTTTTATCAAAGTTTTTTCTTTCTTCTTTCTTTCTTTTTTACAGTTAACACTTATTTCAAGATGAACGTACAAATGTTATAAGTGAATGGTGAAAGGCCCCTAGCCCAAATTTAGAAAGTCAGTATTTGACATACCAGAGACCTCTCCTTTAAGAAGTTTTGCTTCAAAGGCCCGGTCTTTAAGCTGCACCTCAACATTCTTTAACAGCTGGAACAGAGGAGAAACCTGCAGTAGCTGGTCCCACTCCTCCTCTGGAAGAAAAATGGCATGGAATAACAACAATAGAGGGAAGACATGGTTTAAAATATATATGATTCAAATATGCACTATATATACACACAGGCAGACAATGGGTCCAAAAAATCTGAGTCAATTTGTTTTAATATTTTACTGGAATGGATGAAAAGTAAATACATTTTTTTTTTTACAAAAACTGTATAATTTTATTATTTAGCAGATGCTTTTATTCAAAGTGTCTGTACAGTAAATGCCATTAAATGACTATAGGGGTTAGACATCTTGCCACGAGGAGTCCACTACCCTATCTGCTAAATCTAACTTCTCTTTTAAAATAGTATAGTGTTATATTAAACATATATATGCATGTTGGGTTGTTGTGGAGTTAGTCCTCGGATAATAAGTGAAGACGAAATGTCTTCAATGTGCACCTGTGTGACATGGGGGGGATGTATACAGTATGTTTGGGATTATGTGTTGGTAGCTGTTGGTCATTGTTTGCATGTTTTGCTTTTCTATGCTGTGTGTATTATTGTTGGCTGTTAGCTTGAAGTTGGAGCATTATTTTGAATTATACGCAGAGCTAAAGGCTCATATGTTGGAGTATTCTGTGTTCTCTTGTCTGTTTCCTGCACTCACCCTTCCAGCCATAACATGTTCAGATACTGTATAATATAGTTTAGTTATTACTACTTCAGTTGATTTGAGTGAATAAATGTATTCGCCTACCTGGCATTGCAGGAACACAGATGTGACTAGGCAGGACATGCTCTTTCATGGGTTGACTCTCTGGAAAAGGAATAGAAGAGAATCCCAATCAATGTGTCACATGGATAGAAAAAATAATTTAACTGTTCTGTAAATTTTTTTTACACAAACTGTATCTTTTTATTATCTAAAAATTAGACGTACAGTGGCACACTGTCTCTTGCTCTTTGTTTGTGCAAATATAATTATTTGCTAATTTGCAGTGTGATTAGTGACATATCCTGTGCCCACCCTGGCTGTGTATTCCAGAGGAAGTGCAACGTCTCTGTGAGTCATTGGTAGAAGGGGAACTGGTATGAAGAGGAACAGAGGTGTCCAGGGTCTGAGCTTTGACCGGCTCCCTCAAAGACTGCGTAGAGAATCCTGAGGAAATAAGAAACAGTAAAATCTCCCAGATTACTCGTGATTCATAAACTCTCAAGGCAAATGTGAACCTGCTCCACAAGATACTATTATCCTACAGTACAGACATGTGACGTGTACTATCTGTACACTGCACCTTTCACCACAGGCACAGAGGCTGTCCACACTCTAGAGCACATGTCCAGCCCACACGGCTTTGTTGACAAACCTGAAAACAAATGTCAACACTAGATGTGACGCACATTGTTTCAGTTGTATGAATAAATACATTGATTAAATGGAAGCTTTGTGTAGTACAACATTATACATTCTAAAGTATAGTCCACCGAATAACACATTTTCAAAGTGAGTATTTGGATACTCCAAGGGGTCACAACAATGTTTTGAAATAAATGTTGTATTAATATTATAATGTATTATCTTAATATAAATGTATTTTTGAGAAACTGTTTTTTATAGAGAGTTCGATAAAATTCAGTAAACAAAGGTGGGGCTTGCAAAATCAAAATCAAGGCTAGCACAGAAGCAGACTGAGAAACAGACTTTGCTGTCGCTTTTAATCACACATAAAAGTCATCCTCTGTTTGGATGCGGACCAACCCTACAGTACAGTGTATGGTCCAATACCAGAGACATGCTGACAGCATGAGGGCGGGGACAGACCGACAGGCTGTTTGTCGTCCAGTAGCTGGTTCAGTTTTTCCAGTAATGGCAGAGCCTTCTGTTGGACTAATCCAATGACCTTCACACAGGTGGTGGAGTCACTGGACTGGGACAGCCCATAGTTCTTGTACCAAAAGTTACCAGACAGCACTGCCTAGACAGAGTGGGAAAGGCTTGAAGTGAGAACATTATTGTTGATCATTACATCAAGCTCGTTGGCATTGGACTATTAATTAATTATTCAAAATGAATTTCTTTATTAATCTTAACTATGAACTTCATAATTTTCTATTATATGAAATGAAAGTATTTTAGAGTATCTTCTAGAGTCTTCCAGAGTGTCTATGCGCCTTCTAACCAAAGAAGTGTCAGCATACAGTTGAGAGAGATTTCTGACATATTGCAGGGCACCAAGGGCATCGTCCAGATCCTCCTGTCTGGAAGACATTTGTTCCCAGAACTCTCTCTGCTTCACGTCCCGTTCCTAGAGAAACACACAGACAACCTGAGAACAATCTGTCCCAATGAACCCGCGTACGAGTGTGCACTGCGCACTGTAACCCCCGGGGTTGCAGCGGCGGTCGAGGCACCCCCTTCCTCATTCCTCATCGGCGTGCGCCCGCCTGTGGCCCCTGTTCACCCATTTCCCCAGCACCAGGATGGCCCGGGCCCTTAGTTCTGGCCGTTTGGGGGTGAGGATGCATTCAACCCTTTCCTTGTAAGGTATCCATGGTCATGTTGTCTATGAAGTCAACAGCACAGAGCACAGATCGTGTGGCAGAGCCCTGCACAGGTCCAGGTTTGAATGGCCCCTCCACACTTTGATTTTGAAATAAATGCTTTTGAGCTTCCATACCACTGTGTTGTGCATGTGCTGCTTGCATCATAGAGAAAGATTGGTGCATATTTGATTCTTGGGTTCTTTTGTTTGTGTCCTATACCTTTCCTGCCCATTTAGGGCCACCAGTGTTGGTTTTTGAGCCACGATGCTTTGACTTTAAACAGTGTAGTTACACATGAACAAGACTACCAGTAGAACGTCAGTACTACAAACATAACCAGTGAATGCAATGTGAGGGACCTGACCATAGCATGTAGGGTCCAAGCCTGCTCTCCTTCCTGCAGTGTCCACTTCTCCTGGTCCTGCTGCAGGCCGTCGATACACACGTCTAGCTTGTCCAGGCCAGACGTGAGCTCTGACTGCCACACACACTGATGATGCCACTCGTCCTCATCAACTGTATGCACACACATACACACACGGAAAACTTAAAACCTTTACTACAGGATTAACAGCACTTTTATAAAAGTGATATATATGTGAATACACTATAAATGTGTTATATTGTGTGGGCAGACCTTTTACCCCATAAACACAATCTGGCAAAATAAGATCCATCCAGTAAAAAGCCTGCTGTTACTGTTAATATAAGCCAAATGAAATAGGTCATTTTGGAAAGCCTGGCATTAAGTGATGTCCCTGTAGCATTTAGGGGGCAGCAATATCACTCAAGGACACTTACAATCAGCCCCACATGTTGGTTCCAACCCTGGCTGCCTAGGAGAGACAGCCCCACAGGCCCCTATCAGTTAGGCCAGCTGACAGCCAGCTGTTCCGGTGCTGTTCAGTCAGCCTACATACCGCGGGTGAGGATGTGGAGCACGTGGGAAGGCAGCAGCAGAGCCAAGTGGGAGCACTGTGACGCCCTCCTCTGGGCTTCTCTCTGGGCCAAATCCTGGAGCTGGCCCGCTGCCTCCCTCAGCAGCCTGTCAGACTCCGACCACTGGACCGGAGCAAAAGACACAAACACATATTCCTGAGGTATACTAACGGACACATTCTCTGTAGACGTCTGTCGTCCGCCCTACTTATCCAGAATATGGGCACAGGGGTGCTGGACTATATCCCAGCATACATTGGGCACAAGTTATACATAACTTGGGCACTAGTACATCAGAGTTAACATACACACACACGTACACTGGTTGGTAGGGGCGTGCATTTGTATAACATTTCCTTCCAAGATTACAGCAAGAATACATAATGTGCCCACTTCTAACAGCTTAGACATTGACAGCTGGAATAATGCTAAACAGGAGATTCGGAATACTCAATCATCATGTGAAAGCCTAAGTACCTCAGGGTTAGTTTTTGCTGCTGTGCTGAGATAGGGCAGCAGTGCCATGTTGACATCAGATAGTATCTTTTCTTCCTTCAGTGTCTGATGTTGCCAGTAACTGTTCCGCAGGAATACCTCCCTCTGCAGCGCCTCCACCTGGTAAACAGCAACAGCGCATCTGTTCAACTGAGCTGGCAAATGTAAAGCGAAGCGAATGAGGAGAAGACTGATTCGCGTGTCATTTCACACCCACACCAATGTAAGAGCAGACCTACCTGCACACTATCAGTGTGATCTGACGTGGCCAACCAGTATGACGCAGTCACAGGTACAACGGTTTGCTTCAAGATGTCCAGCCTGGCACCAACCACTGGAGACAACACCCCAGTCACTGGGTCCACCGTCTGGCACCCACAACGAATTGCTACTAGGCCTGGGATGGAGTACACAGCCAATATACTAACACCTGATCTACAGTATAGGATTACTTTAGTGTTTCTCAACCCCAGACCATGTTAAAATGTTGTTTCCTGTTAAGTTATTAAGACAATGCTGTCGTAAATAGTTAATGGGCTTACAATGAAGTTAAACCAGCCATTGAATTAGGCCTTCAATAACTATTATGAACCTTCTACTGTATATACAAACAGGAAATGTATATAGGATAGTTATGTGTCTTTTTCTACAGAACATGTCTTGCTGTAGATCTTTGGATCCCCACACATTTAAAAAACTTGCAGTTTTTAAGAAAGAATCATGTTTTATAATTGGCTTAATTTGCTGCCATTTGTTAAATGTATTTGCCAAATACGAACTTGCAGGTAAATTCTATGTTTGTCTATACTTAAGATCTGTATCTGTGAAATATTGCTACTCGCAATAAGTATTTGCATTGAAAAATGTCAAACTATTCTTGTCGGAATAATAATTGAGCAACATTTTTCTTGTCTACCTTTTCCATTGGGGTCCTCCATTGTTCCTGCCAGTATTACTGTGTTTCCAGAGAGCGGGTCAGTCTGAAAGCCCAAAACAGGAACATTGAGACCTGAGCCCATGGGGTCAGGGTAGTCCATCCCCAGGAGAGCTGGCACACACACATCTGAGCCTGGGAGAGGCATTTGGCCTGGTGGAGGTGGGAAATATTTGTTGGTTTACTTTATTTTAGTTTACATTTGGAGTCCCATGCTGTAGTTCTCTGCCCTTTATTCAATATGAGATGTAGTGATTATGTGATCAGCACAGTTGTGTAAAATGCCTGGTCCTGTTGCCGCATAAGTCACAACTACACAAAGCAAGCTATAAATATAAGAAAAAGCTACACAATATGCACAGTATATATGCATAGTGAAATGTTATTTTACATCTGGAAAAGCAGAAACACTCAGGATTTTATTTATATATATATATATATATATATAGCCCTATATTTAAGTAAGTATACAAGTTACCAAGAAGGAATTTTGGTGAGATCTGAGGTTTAGAGCTACAGTAGACCTAAAATGATTCGAGAGTTATCAAAAAATATTGCAACAGTGTTACGGTATGTCTTAAAATGCACACTTTTTTATTGTGCCCCTCTGTGATGATCTTTGGGAAGGGTTTTGGTTTAAACAAAACAATGTATATTATATTTTAATTTGACATTACAGGCCTCTTACCACCACCTCACCAGTTAATAACCAATGGAAATACTTTACCCACAATCCCTCCCTCTTGCTGGAGGCTAGTGGCCCATTCAAGCAATGTTTCCAGTCGTGTCTGCAGCTGTAGCTGACAGTGTAAGGCCCTTCCCCACGCCTGTTGAACTTCCTTAGCTGAAGTCTGAAGACAGTCCTGGTGGCCACTTCCTCTTTCATTGTCCTGAACAGGCTGCGGGGGCTGGAGACCCACATCTGACCCACACTGCTCTGCTAGTCTCTTCAGAGTGTCCACAGCTCTCACTCGTGCTGACAGCACCTACTCAAAAAGGTTTCACCCATACACATATAATCCTGTATGATTGGACATACAATATTTGATGGCCCCTTTTATTTAATCCTACCGTATTTCTTTTGTATATTACTGTAGGTTTGGTTTGTGTATTAGCATAGTTTATTACATTATGTAATATGTATGTCATATATATATATTATGGGGTAGCCTATACACCTACATAAACATTGTAAAGTGCATGTACAGTAAATGTCTAAAAATGTAATAAGTGTGCTCAAATATCCCTCCATAATAAACATATATTTTAATATAATGTAATATAATTATGATATAATAACATAATATTTTAAATGTAATATAATATTTTATAATAATTTTTTAAATGCTTTGCATGTTACCTGGCAGTCCAGCAGTGTCTGGAATCCTCCAGGGTGAGGCATCAGTTGGCCTGCCCTGACGCCAGCCCCTCCAACCCTCACCATGCGCCCACTCAAAGGTTCCATGAATGACTCGTATAAAAGAACGCCACCTACTGGCAGGACCGCTCCTGGATGAGCATTTCAAGAAAAGTTAAAAGCAACACCAGCTGTAAAAACCATGCGTGTTGATGCACATCATCAAGCTATGGTCTGTGAGTGCTGACCTGTTACAGGATCCAGCGTGACACCAGCGACCAGCACCACATTCCCTGTTCTGGGGTCCAGCATCGGGGAGCCTATCTGTATGGGCTGGGGAAGTCCCGTGAGAGGGCAGACGTGCACCCCTCCCAGTGGGTAAACTAATCCCGTCTGGGGGTGGATGGTCACGGCCAGGATGGGCACAGGGACCTCCGTGTCTGGGTCCACCATGGGGGCGCCCAGCTGCAGCTTCTGGCCTGGTCGGAGGCCCCTCAGGTGAGTGGTGGGCAGAGGCTGGTCTGAGTGGCGGGAGGTTGGGTAAGGGATGAAAGGAAGGAGAGGACCCTTTACCTTCCTGCTGTCCCCTGGGAAGAAGACAGGCACGTGGTAGCGTTAGGATGTGTTGTGGGGTATCTTTCTATATGCCTCCTGTAGTGATCTTTCAGAACAGGAAGGAGAGCTGGATTCATTGTTTACTGGATAAATACACGTTTGGACTTAAACTATTGCTGTCTTGTTCTTTCTTGAGAAATCACCCTGAAGGTGTGTCTGTCCAACATCACGTTGACAAAGGACCATTAGAGAACTGTAGCCTCAATACAAACATCACTGCTAAAAGGTTATTTAACCCTTAACGGATAAATAAGAGCGATGTTATCACTAAGAATAAACCTACGGTAGGGATGACTTTTGGACAAAACCCAGATTTGATTCTTGGGTTCTTTTGTGTGTCCTATACCTTTCCTGCCAATTTAGGGCCATCAGTGTTGATTTATGAGCTATGATGCTTTGACTTTAACCCAGAACCTTGTTTCATCCCATATGAAACCTGGGAAATAATTGATCTGAACAGCCCAAATAGGCATCTCTTCCTCCCCTCTTTTATTTCAATTGACCTCGTCGTTTAGGACACAAAGAGACTTTGTTGGTAATGTTGAAATGTAATCTGTTAGCATTTGTTTCACTGGTAAAGCATTTTGAATATTATTGTTTTCTATGGTTTTTCACATTATAAATAATGCTAAACCTTTATCCTAAACACCAATTTGATGAGTTTTTGTGAGTGAGTTTTTGTATGGATTAAAGTCAAAGTTCAATGTTTTTATTCTTTAACCCAATCTGCTCTCTCAGAGATATTTACCACCCCCAAACTCACACCATTCCCCTTACACACGCTCAGGAACACTTTGTTTAGAGCAATTCTTGGTCAAATTAGATACATATATTGTAGTAGACATAAAGTAACCTAAAATATTACTGGTAGCTAATCTTTTTGATATGGATATAGTAGTGGAACTACTAATACCAAGTACTGAATCCAACCTACTGTATGTAGCCTATATATTCACATTCATGATTCAGTTATTTTCTACTGTAGGTAATGCTTTGGTTTCATTCTGATGCATTTTGAATGTGCATTCATATTTGATTTAGTATTTGACAATTGGACTGAATGAAGATAGCTTACATAATAATAGTAATTTACCCTCCTGTCACCCTAGGGTTAGGGTAAGGTTAGAGATGAGGTCTTTTGCGAGTCATTATTGCGGGGTAATCCTCCTGTCTTGTTAGGTTAAAAGTAGGTTAATAATTAATAATTATTTTATTATATAGTTTTAACCCTCCTGTTGTCCACATGGCTGCCTTTTGTGGGCCTTTTGTGGTGGTTTTCCTTTCCTTGTTGGTTGGGCTTCTTGAGGGGATCTATGTCCATTTCTTGTTTATCTGGGAACAACTGAACAATTCCTTGAACATTCAACTGTGGCTTAGAAAGGCTGCTCTGAAGGGAGATAGCTGGCCAAAATGATATCACTACAGAACCACAGGGAAGCTTGTTTCCCGCCCACACTCTTTCTACTTTCACTGTTTTCCAGGTTAGCATTTTTCTTTGGGAGTAGTCAGTGATTGTCAGCTTGCTGAATATCACATTCACTGAATTTGATATACTGTAAGTTATATGTGTAACTATGTGTATGTGTAACAGTGAATATCTCGTCACAGTCCGCTAGCTGCCTATTCTGTGTGCGCATTGAAAGAATAATCAGTGTTTCTACACAACCCTGTATTTGTAAATGGGAACACAAAGTGGTACAGACCACACCACACAACACTATCCAATAGCCTTGGCAATGCGTGTCCAATGGGAATGGTAACGCTGTACAGTTTAGCCTCACATTCACCCATTCACACACACATTCATTTCATACACCAATATAAATGATCAACAAGCTTTCTCCAGAATTATAATAACTTTAAGTACGCTAGTAATAACTCCTAACACTAGGGGTTTTGCTTTTGCCGGCTTTGAGGGGCTGACGCTTAAAATATTTGAACCAGTTCTCCATACTTCCTGTTTATTGGTCGGGGATAGAGTAGTAGAGGTTCTGTGGGGTG
>JAODUG010064536.1:3305-14111 GCA_027564795.1 Aphredoderus sayanus
AGATGACCTTAGCAAGGCCTTACCGAAGTTGCAGACCAAACCATTTTTTGCATTATAGGGAGGAATACAGTAGGGAAAGTAAAACTGTTTTCGACCATTATTATGTCAAGGCAAACTAGGAAGAGAAAAAGGTTAAAAAAAACAAAAAAGGGGTCCCTTTTGGGCCCCCTTGACCCAGGGCCTGGGTATAAGTGACCCAGTCTATCCCCTTGCTAATACCTTGCTCAGCAGTAGTTCTTGTTGCTGGCTCTGCATTGTTTCCATGTGCTTTAGTGCCTGCAACTCATTGAACCGTAGCTCCTCCATGTGATGCAGGTATTTGGACAATGCCTGTTTTTTCTGAACAGACATAGCAGTAAATAAAAGGTGTAATCAGTGATTGTACACTTATATACTTTTTGTCATATTCAGCTAATATTTCCATATAGTCCGCTAGCTGTCCATTCTGTGTTCACACTGAAACAAAATCTGCTGTTACTACACTTTGCAAATGGGAACACAAACAAAGTGGTGCAGACCGCACCACATAACACTAGCCCAGCTTTGGCAATGTGAGTGTAATTTGAAGGGTGGAGCTTCTGAGGGAACACCCATATGGCATTGGGTGATTGTTTTGATTGAGTTCAAGTATCAACAATCTTTCCCCAGTATCGCTAACTCCATCTTTAAATGGAAACTAAAACACAAATTGTCACATGTTCATGCACAAATGTGTTATGAGAAAGTGTGAATATAGTGTCGAGCCCTGTATATATATTGTGTGTATATACACACACGTCTAGTGAATATAGTGCATAATATGATAAAAAAATCCTATTATACATTACATTTAATACAGTGCATTAACAAAGCAGTATCTTAGTAGTCAATGGTTTAGACTATCACTTAGTCAATGGTTTAGACTATCACTTAGTAGTCAATGGTTTAGACTATCACTTAGTCAATGGTTTAGACTATCACTTAGTAGTCAATGGTTTAAACTATCACTTAGTAGTCAATGGTTTAAACTATCACTTAGTAGTCAGTGGTTTAAACTATCACTACTTACAGTTCGCTCATCAAGCAGCCTGTAGTCAAGGTACACCACGTTAGAAATGTATGCGGCAATGAACATTTTGTAGTTGTCCCCATTGCATAGAGGGTTTCCAGCCAAGTTCAATGTGCGCAGGTTTTTTAACTTTCTGAGATATATTACCTGGGGAAACGTTTGTCATATGCAATCAACAACTGCAATACATACATTGCATATAGTGAAATGGACATTATTTCAACATTATATCATTATAGAATCAATACAGTCAATCCATTCAATGATTGTAGAAAAGATAGAAAAAAGACAATCATAGTACATTGTCTAAGGTGCCTAGGAGGTTGTTTCCAATAGAGAGGAAAGTGAGATTTTGAAGCGTGTCCATGTTCTCGATTACAGTAATTCTATTGTTGCACAGACTGAGATCTTCCAGCTTCACCAGAGACTCCAGGCCCTCAATCTTATCAATGCGGTTAAACGACAGATCTGCAAAAAAAAAAAAAAAACATAAAGATACCTGGTTACATTTAACGATTCAAAATGCCTCTTTCAAGGTGCAAGATATCTTACCCAGCCATGTCAGATTAATGAGATATTCTAGCCCTTCAATCTTTTTTATGATGTTACAGGACAGCTGTAGCTTAGTCAGGGATGTGAACTCCCATAAATAGCCAATCTTCTGAATGTCTGCAGATACAGTAAATACAGTATTAAGACTCAAACTAAAACAAATATGTATTTACACTGTAGTACATTGGACCTACAGTACAGTATACATTTCTTACTTTTATGCTCTAGGCGCAGCTGGAGGACTTTTTGGAATTGGACGCCCTTCCTAGAGATGTGGCTGGCCTCTTCATGTGGCCGCTGTTCCTCCACAGCCACTTGAAGCATCTTCTCATCGATCACACTGGGCTCGATTATGGAGACCATTTTGTAACAAATCTTTGTTAAATTACTTTTTTTCACAGAAACGAATAGGAGCCTAGCACATATAATAGCTACTGTAGTCACAATACAACATTTGCTGACATTATTGAATTAATAAATTAAGACTACTGCACTGTCTCCAAAGGTTTCATAAATAACAAAAACATTTTAGAATGCCCTACCACTGCTCAGCCAGAGAGCATGGAGCTAAGTTTGTATTCTAATATCTTTCACTAAGGATAAGAACTCTGTGTGCGTGTGTGCGCAAGTTCAATTGCTTAGCAACTCGACGCCCTGACGTAACTTCCAGCACTTCGGTAAATATAGGAGACGTTCAATGGGTGGCCAGCGCCACCTACTGTACAAGAGCGTGTAACTTCATGTCGATGCCTCATGTCGTTCACCTACTGTACAGTGGCGTCCCGGCCCTGCGTCGAAGGCTGAAGGGAGGAGTGTTATCATTGCCATAACAACTTCCTCTCCCTCCTGGCATCACACAATACTTATTTGTTTGGTTAACAATAGTGTCTTCGGTTTTACATTTTCTGACTGAGTTTGAAGTGGTTGGGAAGGCGGTCTGGGGTCAGGGTTTTAGTGTTTCAGGCATGGCGGGAATGGGACTCAGGATGTTTGGCCTTGATATTCTCCTTTCCCAGGTGCTTGTTTGTGGTTGGAGGGTTGGGCTGATGGATGTTACATGGGGTGGTATTATTTACAGTGTATTGTTTTTAATGATTTTGTAGTGTGAAGCACTTTGTGTTGTGCATGTATTTGTATGAAAAGTGCTATAAAATTAAAGATTGAATGAATGAGAGATACAACACTCACTAACCCTCAATTCACAACACTCAATAACCCTCTTGTTTCAAACGCATATCTTAATGCCAGACGATGGCGCCATCTGATTGTGTCTGCTGGTTGTTCTCTTTATTGTCAGTACTGTGTGTTTTTATTTAATTATTAATACTTTTTTATGTATTTGTTTTTGTGAATTTTAACCCTCCTGTTGTCCTCGGGTTTCAAACACACTACTTTGTTGTGCAAGCAGTGCACATCATATATCTGTGTAAACGTAGAATTAGGATTGGCGCCTTCTATCTGCAACAAGTTGATCCGGGGGACAACAGGAGGGTTAAGAGACTTACACATCTCGTTGTTTTATTTTGTAGGATGTTATTAATTGATTAAAATAAATGTCCTTTAGAAAGGTGTGGCGTTTCCTTTTTTATGTGCTATAACGTATAGCCTACTGTAACACTACTGTAAGCATTCAGGAAAGACTGTAATGTGAGTGAAATATAGTACTAGTTGAAACAGGTTAGAAGACAAATAAATGACCAATTCATGCCATCAGCATACATCAATGCTGATGGAAATCAATCTAAATTCAAAACTTTTTTCTTAAAAAAGTTAAAACAAAAAATAAAATAAATGTATATTGTTTATTTATTTATATATATATATATATATATATATACTTATAGACTACACAAAAACATACTATGTGTGTTTCTAAGAAAATAGAAATCTAAATGGTCAAAGTTTCATTTGCCCAGACAACAAACATGTACTTTGGACTGACTAAACATTCAAAGTCCTCCACTCATGTTATTTAAAGAATTATGGTGGCCATTAATTACAAGATCTACCAGTTCCCATCTTCTATATAGAACCACCAGGATGTATGTTCTGTTTGGAGCGGTATTAGTGGGCATGCTGGCCCTGGGCTGCAACACAATACCAGCACCTACCAGCAAGGAATGTGAAGATCTGACCAAGAATCTTCATCGGGAAGAATTAGAAAAGGTTGGTCAATGACAGTAGCCTCTCATGCTGTAATCCTTATAGACTAGATATGCATGCATACTGCACGTTTCTTCATAGACAATCACCGACAGTACAAGCTACAATCCAAAATACCAGGTTCATTACTATTTATCACTGATTAGTCATAATTAAATAATGAACTAACCAGCAGACAGACCTAATTAGAGCATAAGCACCCACACGACAATAAACATACTTTAGCTAAGGAGGTCATGTTCACGTAATTCTGGATGTCTTAATTAACAATTAGAATATTATCCATATTTCTATTGCTTTGTTAAAAATGTGTATATGTCAATCAAAAATCAAGCTAACCAAAGATTCAGGAGGAACAATACAAATTCCGTTCAAAGCGTGGACCAGTGGACCAGCTCTGTGTCCACAGATAATTTAGGAGGCCTGATACTTAACTGCATGTAGACTGGATACATGTGTTTTGTGGACTTGGAGAAGGCTTACGGCCGTGTCCCTCGAGAGATTCTGTGGCCGAGAGTATGGGGTACCAGGGCCGCTTCTGTGTGCCATTAGGTCCTTGTACGCTCAAAGCGAGAGCTGTGTTCGCAGTCCATAAGTCATCCATCTTCAGAGTTGGGTGTTGGACTCCGACAGGGCTGCACCTTGTCTCCACTCCTGTTTGTGATATTCATGGACAGGATATCAAGGCAGGGTCGAGGGTTGATAATGTACTGTTACTCTAGTCAAGCACATAGTCAGCCTATATAAAAACGTGCTTTTATCTCTTACAGATCTTCGGAGACTGGGTCCTGATTAGAGGCATAGCTGATTTTGATGACAAATTGTTGAATAATCTCTCCAGCTCCCACGTTGAACTGTACCTCACCCAAGACAACAAAACCGTTGTTTACAATGAGCGGAACATGTTCCGGTATGCCATAAAATAAATGCAGTCCTTTATCATACATAGTAACTGATCGTCTGAACACGAAGATGTTATTCAGCTAATAGTCTCAGCCTCTTATGTCCATTAGCACTGCGTCACATAGAGTAACTCTGATACATATACCCCTGTAAGCTTGACAACACTTTCAGGAAGTGGAGAAGTGGATTTTCATCGGCTGTTAGCACTGTCACCCACAGCGACGCTAGTGCATTGCTTTATTTACTCATTTTAGTTTTTCCATTTATTTTAAGCAGCAACCGTAGCCTATTTATTTAACCCTTGTGATTCCTCTGGGTCAGAATGACCCAAATCACTAGCTCTTTGTGGCAGATAGGAGGCGCTAAACCTAATTCTACAGTTTACACACACACATGATGTGCACTGCTGGCACAACAAGGTGTGAGTTTGAAACCCAGAGGACAACAGGAGGGATAAAAGGCACAAAAAAAAACAAATACCTAATAAAGAAATAAATACACATGAGAATTACAAAACACACAAAATCATATACAATCAGATGGCGCCCTCTGGTGGCATAATTTTATAAAATAAAACATCACGAGGGTTAACATGTGTACAAGACCTGCCAACGTCTTGCATGCTAGCCACAGCTGTGTCCCACACTTAATTCAAGCAGGAGCTGGCTCTGCTGGACTATTCATCTAGTAAACACCTCACATTTTTATTCATAAATGCTTATCTACCAATATAAAATGTTTAAATTAACTAGATTGTTACTACAAGTGTTGTTTAACATGATTTTGTTCAAACTGCTACAGTATATGCTGCAAAATGTTACCGTTTTTTAATTGTTTTATACAGATCTTTAACAGGATTGACTTATGTATCAATCACTTCCCAACAGCAAAATTATCAAATGTTGCTAAGTTTCAGCAGTTATCTAGTTCTCTGGAATGTCTGAATACTAGAGTAGACCTTCGGAGTAGAAGTGTGGTGCAGTAGTATTACGGAATAGTGCTTTTATTGTTACAGGCTAACTGTTTTGTTATTTACAGAACTAATGGCTGCATCTCATATTACACACAACTCCCATTGCATAACAGCTCGTCCTCCAACCTCACTCTGCCAACAGGCAACTACTGTGAGTAACATTTAACAGTGATGATACCAATGATACCACTGCACCACATTTTATATAATTTTTGGTGGAGGCTATATTAAAATGTTTGTTCTTTTTGTTTTATTGCAGAAGCAATAGCATTTTCCCAAAGTAAATACTGCTACATTGAGGAGTGTGCATGTTTATACTAAATAGCAGAGAGATACAGCAATAGTTAATTTGGAATACTGTCCACTGTCTACCCCAGTCTGTTTGTCTTGTTTCAGTCTGTGTATTACCTGTCTTGTCTACCCAGTGTTGATTGCCCCTCGTTATCCTATCCAATTGTCTGTCTTGTCCTTCTGCATGTAAGTGTTTGTGTTTCTCTTGTCTCTGTGGATAATCCTGGCTCATCCAGTTTGAATGAGGTTATTGTATTTGTGTGTTCAGATAAGGAGCATGGTGGAATTGTCAGCTTGTACAATGACTCCGGCAAAGCAGAGTTCTACCAGACCTGCTCTGACTGTCTCACTCTGGTCTACACCGGTGTGTTTGAGGGGGTCCTAGGCAGGTTTCTGCTGATCTACAGTAAGTAACGTGCACACACACACACACACGCACACACACACACACACACACACACGTCTGCTGTCTTTCTGTTCCTTGTATTCACCTTGTCTACTGTTTTTATTTTTGTTTGTTTTCTATTTTGCTTTTGAGAATAACTAAATTACTGCTGTTCCACAGGAATGGCGCCCATTACAGGTTAAAATCTAGTTATTTCTTCATCTACTTATCTCAAAATGGTGGATGGAGCTGAACATGAAGTCAGGATGGTCTTACCAGACTTGTCAGTTTTAATATTTTAAACACCTGGGCCTGTATTCACAAAGCGTTTTTATCTTGCCACTATAAGAGTACTAAATCACACAAAAAAGTTCTAACCAAAGGTTTTCTCGTAAATACTACTCACAAAGCTGCTGAGACCACTGATCACCATATGGATTAAGATTTTCCCACCACAAATGAATAACCAAGTACACTTCTAGTACACAATCTACTTTTAAATTGTTAAAACTTTTTAACCATCCATCCATCCATCCATCCATCCTCAACTGCTTATCCGAGGTCGGGTCACAGGAGCAGCAGCTCCAGCAGGGAATCCCAAACTCCTGCCTATTTACCATAGAACTATTTACCCACATACCTACCAAATGTTCTTGTGGTAATTACAATGAAGTTGTCTTTTGTTTTTCATGAATATCAATATATCTGTCTAGGGCGTGAAGGGAAGCTTCCATTCACTGAGGACCAGAATGGCATACAACAAGCAAAGTGTCTCAATTTTCCTATTACTGAACATTTCGTTTATGATGGAATTTCAGGTAAGTTGCTTCACCGAATCACATTAATGATTCAAGAAGGGTCATGAAAGTTAAATGCATGATTGTGGTGTTTTGTTTATTTGTCACCATGATGTGGTCCAACATATCAACAAACTGTTTTGCCAACTGTCTGAAATGTAACGTTAGGTGTAAACTGCCATTGAACAGGATCATTGCTAGTATCGTACTTGGACTGTGCAAGATCTGATGTTCAAATTGGGCCTGCAGTTGTTGCTTTTACACAAGCACCTTTATTTCATTCTGTCACTTATGCAGTCTGGACTTTTGTTAAAAATGGTTGCTCAAAGGTTTAGATGCATAAAAACCCAGGCTGCAACCCAGTTGCAGTATAGGCACAAGAATATTGAATTGTTTGGAATGGCTAACAAGATCTGAATAACAAGGGTTTATGATAGGCCGTACTGACAGTAGGTTGAAATACTTTGACTGGAATGTTTGCTATATATTCTGCTTAGTGGAGCTATACATTTTTTTTACATGAAAGCTAACATTTATCATATTTTCATGTTCTATTTATTTCACATAGAATTTTCATATTTATTGCATTAGAAACCTGAAACAGAATTTTGCTTGGTGAAGATATACATTTATATTCAACTTTAGTTAAACCTTTGACCTTCTAGGTTTATTTCTCAATTGTTTTATTCTCTCAATCTTGTATTTTTAATATACTTCTGCATCACTGGTTGATACATATTTCTGGTTTTGTATTTTGGCAATATTCACTATTGATATTTTAATCTTGTACACATCAGTTAGAGTTGACAATGCACAGTAATGAGTTGTCTGTGAAAGCCATTGTAAATGCTTTACCCAAAAAGAATTTGTACAAATGGGTCCCCTATCAACTCTATTGTATTTAACCATTCCTAGAAAATGATGGGACTACAACAATTTCCTTTATAGCTGCGATTGATATACTAATATTTTTGAACTTGCTTCATTCCAACTTATTCTTTCTACCTTTAGAGTTTTGTCCAAGGGACATCATTCCACCACAGATAAAGGGTCTACATCCTGAACGCAAAAGACCTGAGGGAGCACATTAAAACATCCCACATCAGTGAAATACATTCATAGAGCTTACTTAACTTGTTTGTAGGTTTGAATCCAGGAATGTCAATAAAAATATTAATATAATATTGTTATCTTTCATAACTGAGGAAAAAAGTCTAACTGTATAAAAAATACATTAATTCCATTATAATCAGTGTCTCAAATCTCTATACTTGTGTGGCTATATTAATATTGAGAAATATTTTTCAATGAAGGTATCATAGTGCATACTGTACATTTTGGCATGACCAATCATGTGACAAGTCCTCAGTGAAACTGTTAATATTAACAGGACTTCATTTGTGATTGGGGAGAGTGCTGTAATCAACAAGGGTAATGATAATGTTCTGAAAGTGGTTCCAGTGTAAACCACATCCCAGACTAGTGCAGCACTGTCTTCAAAAAGAGAACATACTGTAGTGCAGTACTATTCAGTTACTGTGCTAGAGGACCAAGGCCCTGCATGTTGTAGAATGACTCCCTGCTCCAACACACCTGATTCAAATTAATCAGGTCCTTACCTTCTGGCTTAATGAAGCCACAATGCTCTTGGTGGTGTTCGCGAACCTTTGGGAAAAAGCAGGACATAATGCTACAGCATGAACTTCTGAACAGAAGTGGAGATCAAGAAGGGGTTTCTTGTCCTCAAATAGCACCTGCCAAAACCATGGATTGCCTCTAATCAGTCACAGCAATGTACATTTGAAGATGATGCAAACAAGGCATATAATTATATGACCTTGTTTGCACGGTGAAGCCAATTACGTTTTTTCAGTTGTTTTCCCAATACTCCTCTGTAAATATTGTGACAGCCTTAGCTTCATATGTTTGCATGCCCTCCCGCCACCTACAGCATGCTTACATGTTCTAACTTACCTTTAGCCTTGCTAGGAAATATTGTCAGAAATAAGAAATATCAGATACATTCATTCTTTTTCGTTGATAGTTTTACTTTTTCAAAAGTAAAACTTCCTGCATAAAACCATTTATTCTAGAACTGACAAGCTATTTCCCATATATTCATGGTGTTCAGAATGTAAAAGCAGCACCTTTTAAAATATTCTATGTCTAATGTCATGCATATGTATGTTTTTAATTTATGAAATAATCCACCTTATATGTTCATATGTTGGAGCAAACCCACTGTAACAGACTGCTGCTGGATATCCCCCTGGTGGATAGCGCTATGGCTGAAGCCAGTAATAACATTAACATTAATAAAAATGAACAAATCTTTTTTGAAGAATCAAAAGCTCATATAATGTATTTGTAATGTATAACTAGACGTTTTATCGGTAACTAATGCGATATCCTTACAGACGACATGATCTGATCTTCACTCCAATCCAGAAGATGGCAATAAAGTAGGCATTCGAGCTGAAGGTCCTCCGGAAGAACAAAGTTGAGACTGAGCTGTATCCATATGCACTGTGTTTATGTCAATTCTCAGTAGATGCTAGTAAGGTTCACACCAATAACCAGACATGTCCAAAATTGAGATGTTGAGGGGGCTTATTAACGACAGACTGACTGCAGCGGCGGAGGAGATATTTATGGTGTTCGGAAGAACGATTGCGGAGTACGAGGAAGAGCTGTCCCGTTCGAAGTTAGAGATCGAGCGGCAGCGTAGGTTGTTGGATCTGTCTCTCAAACCACGAATAAAGTTGGACGATACAGGTCGGCAAACATCTTTACAGTTTTACTTTGTTTGTCCAAGGTATACAGTACACTTGCATTTATACCACGAGGATGCAAGATAAGATGCAATTAGATAATAATACTTTTAATATTTTATTTAGTGTGTGTCACCTTTGATGTTTGTAATAATACAGTATGCTACTGTGTCAGTGTGGTGGACAAGTAGAGGCATTTGGTCTATGTCTGTTTTCAGAGGAATATGCTTTTTGGAAATTTGATAGCTTATAGCAAAGCAGAGTTTCAAAACGATTTCCTCATGTTATATGGACCTCATTTTTGGGGTTATCCTGCTGTCAAATCTCTAAACCCTATAGGCTCATATATAAATAAATATTCTTACTGATCCAAACAATGTCGTAGTCAATCCTGCTAAAATGTTCCTAGGACGTGATGATTTGTTTTTATTAGATTCAGCCTAAATCCTCGTCACCTTTGTTACTGCGGAAACAAATACAATGTAGCCATGTAAGCAAATACGGTACACGCCCATCGGCTACGTTGTTTATGTTGATCTAAGTATTATCCAGTGTTGCCAACTCTCGCGAGACAACTAAGTAAGAGCTCGAAAACGAGCCCAAAACAAGCTGAATATTATAGCGTGTTGCAGCGTTAATGTAAACCTCAATACATTAGCCTGCAAAATCACTCAGACTGCGCAAAGCAAAATCAGAGTTTACAAAAATAATCAAAGTAATATCAAAGCTTAGGGAGGGCAGTCACTATCCACTCGTCCTCACCTGCAAGCAGAAGATTACGTATTTAAAAACTCAAAACACATTTTAGGGTGCAGTTACTATTTAACCCTCGTAATGTACTCAAACATCTCACATTTGGCCACATGGCGGCGCCATCTGATTGTGTATGATTTGTGTGTTTTTCAATTGTCATTGCTGTGTGT
>JAODUG010064557.1:0-10282 GCA_027564795.1 Aphredoderus sayanus
GAACTATGGGAATAATGATGCAATTGCTTCCATTCCAGGGCATCCATCAGAATGGAGGGTTCACCAAGGTATGGTTTGCCATGAAGACCTTCCTCACCCCCAGCATCCTCATCATCACTGTCTGGTACTGCAGACGCATCATGCTCATGACCAGACCCCCTGTTCTGCTGGAGAAGTAAGGCTCCCCGTTGTGCCGCCATTTTGATCATCTGTTGAAGTATCTGAATTTGCAGTGAACCAAAAGGAAGCAAGACAAAAATGTAGACTATGCAGCTATGATGATATCCAATAAGACTGTAATTTCGGGAAACACCATTTTAAAGGGACTCTCTCCTGAGTGTTTACTGTTGTTATAAAGCAGCATTTACAAAACTTGATTTTGCCCCAATTACACCTGTACCTCTCTACTCTGTTCTTCCACTGTCCTCCCACTGTTCTTCATCCTTCTTCACAGCCATGTGTGTAGGCTACATTTCAGGTCCTGACATTCCACATTTAATACATACGTGTGACAACAATCTTGCATTCAGCCAGTGTGTTATTTTGAGCAGTGAAGCATTTTCAAACAGATCTGTGAAGATATGCTAACATTTACTCAGGCACTGATGAGGATAACAAAGCGGAAACAAATATTTGGCTCTTGCCTTTTGCAGAGTTTCCTTCGTAAAATATTCCATATCTAAAAAAATAATCTCTCACACAGGAAAATAATAGGACTCGGCAGATCAATGATTTCTAACAAATCCTAAGTAAACCTGAGCCCAAGTAGGCTACAGTATGTATGGTAGAAATTGCAAAACATTGGTGCTGTAGCTTGAAGGGAGACTGTTCTTTATCAAGCATGGATAAAGAACTGGAATGGATTAACCCCCCTGTTGTCGTTGAGTTTAAAACTCACTATCTTAGTGTGCCAGCAGAGGGCGCCAACCACGGCGGGTCATCTGTCCGTGCTGCAGTTGGCGCCCTCTGCTGGAATCAAAAATATCCCCATAGGGGAGGGTTAAGAACTCCCTTCAAACTGCAGCACCCGTGTGTGTGATGTGAGGCTCTGCTGGGGGCGTCGGTGCTTTCCTAGTCCCATGGCATGCTGGGAAGACGCATCAGTAAGAGGAAGGGTCCGGTGAAGCGTGAAATGTTTGCTAGCCAACGCTGAGCCCGTGTACGCATGCTACGTACTCAGGAAGTGCCACTCGTCTGGTAGTACCCTATTTTTGGACAGCAGATTATTTTTTCATGATGTAAAAGCACTTCTGATGTCAGGGCAGGCTCCCTCAAACCTTCCTCTTCTCTTTAAAATTGGATAAGCGTCCTGGAGACAAGGCGAGAAGCAGTTTATTATTGCCCCCCCACTCAATCTGTGTGCCTTGGTGTAATAATATTACAAACAAAAACTGACATTTGAGGAAAACCAGACTATTTATTCAATGGATAACAATCTCATGAACTATCTGTCTGTTATTATAAGGCATTCAGCACAAACGTCATGTCTCCTGTGTGTATTGGCGGTGCGCGGGGGCATTCTCTGCATACCAGCCCAATGTGGTTTCACTTTGTCTGCCTGCGGAGAACGTGCTGGAAGGGTTTTCTTGTTTTGCACCAATTTCTTTTTTTATCATCGATCCTTTTCTTTGACCATTTTTTTTCTTTTTTACGGAAATGTTTGTACAGTGTGAACTTTTTTCTTTTTAACCCCTAACGCCCACACATGCACACATTTCTACAGGGATTGTTTCACACACCAACCCCACCCCTATTGGGGTTTTTCCTTTCATCTAGTATTTGCATGCTGGGGCCTGCAGTACCATCTTTCAGTGCTACGGTTTTATCTGTTGTACTGAACATGGTTCATTAATGAAACCATGAGTATCAACATACAGTTCTTCATTAATTGGAAGTTATCTCTGACCTAATGTTCTATTTTGACGTGTGTGTGTGTGTGTGTGTGTGTGTGTACAATAAAGCAACTTTTTTTTGGTAGTATGACACAAACAAACTACATTATTGATATTGTTCTTTAGTTCTCTAACAGCTTGTTGTGTCATCACTTTTTCTTTTGAATACCTAAAACTGATGATGCTACAATAAAGAGCCTATAGACATTGATTTTCTTTAACAAGCTATTACAGTACACTTCTATTAATATATCTGCATAAAACTAACAACTTCATGTAATGTAATGTATGTGCTATATTTCTCAATGGCAAAGTGGCGTTTGTGCTATGCAACCTCACAAATTATGGGCAAACTGCAAACAAAGTAATTTTATGTAAGTCATGTTAGTAATGTTTAATGTCTTTCCTTCTATCAGAGTCATTTTTGCTCTGGGTGTTTCCATGACCTTCATCAACATCCCAGTGGAGTGGTTTTCCGTGGGCTTTAACTGGACGTGGATGCTGCTGTTTGGAGACATAAGACAGGGCATCTTCTACTCCATGTTGCTGTCATTCTGGATTATCTTCTGCGGGGAGCACCTCATGGTACCGTACTGGGCACATTAATGTATTCCTCCACAAAGTCCGGCTCTATTTTCTAGGCCAGTATTTCTCAAGCCTGTTGACCTACAACCATGTAATAAAGACCTTTGTGCAATTACATGCATGCCCACAGGTGTGAACACACTGCAGTAGTTTTTTTTAAGTTTTTTTAAATTTTTTTTTAAATGCATAAAATGCAGAAATATTCTGATTTATTTTTTATTTTTTATTTTAAGATTATAAAAGCAGTTTAGAAACCCTAAAAGTCACCTCATGTACCTACTGGTTCCCCCATTATCATAAATGATAGAATAACCTAGCTATAATTCTGGTAATTGTACCCTTGCCCTGGTCCTCTCTCTCATAATGAGGGGTCCTGGTGCATCCTTGACATTCCAATTATCATTTAAGATTAATGTTATGAAGCCCGTGGGCTTCATGGAGGGTTCTAGATAAGTGTTGTAGGGCAGGAGAGTCTACTGGTCTGGGTGTTAGACTCCCAGCCGGAAGGTTCTGGGTTCGAGCCCCAGTGTTGGCCTACCTGCAAACATCTTTGAGCAAGATGCCCAAACCTTCACCTGCTCCTTGTAATACATGTAATTGTACTCGCTGTTTATCTCTCTGGAATCTTCTGATGTGGGTGTTGGCCTTTAGAGTCCTGAGCCTGTGTTGTGGATTCCTGTTTTGTAGGACCAGACCGAGAGGAACCGCTTTTCTGTCTACTGGAAGCAGGTGGGACCCATCGTGTTCGGTTCCTTCTGCCTCTTCATCTTTGACATGTGTGAGAGGTGAACAGGGACTTTTATACTCCGTTACTGTGGAAATACTGTATTACGTCAACATCATTTGCTCTTTCCTCCATTCTGTAGTATGAAGTGTTGTTTTCTCTGTTTATTGCTTCGGTCACCAGGGGAGTCCAGTTGACGAATCCTTTCTATAGCATTTGGGCCTCAGATGTTGGAACAGAACTGGCTGTATCCTTTTAACACACAGACATGGAAAAGGAGTACATACTGAATATTTCCTTCACTCTTTCTATACACTTTTTCTTTTAAATCTCTGGATCTCCTCCCTCAGAACTCTTGGCAAGTACTGAGCACTCTGGTCTCCTGTCTAATAAGTAGAGAAATAATTCAGGATGCCAGATGTTAATGTAGTGCCCAGGGTTTCCTGTGTGTGTGTGTGGGTGCCAGGCGGGGAGATGCAAGATTCATTAGAACAAGTGCCACAGAGTCCCTGTACATTCCATTTCTTGCCCTCCCTCGCTAAGACACTTTCTCTGCGTCTGTACCCATCAGAGCTCTGTTAAGGTACTGCTGCTAGTCGACCAAGAGCAGGCACGCATGGCATTCACCAGAAGTGTGTTTTTGCTGATGCATATTTGTTTTTGTTGTTTAAAATTTGTTTTGTTTAATATGCATTACGTTTCAGCTTACATTGCCAAAATGTAAATCCTATACAGTGGTGGGGGGGGGGAGCCATAATTATGGTTACTCGGCTAGAACACAGTAAAATGACTTGCCGTGTGATTGATGTGTGCATCGAACCGCTAGCCTCCTTCACCGCCGTTGCTGTAGATGGCGTTCATAATAGTGGCGGGCATCTGCGCCTGTCTCTACTTCCTGTTCCTGTGCTTCATGGTGTTCCAGGTGTTCCGCAACATCAGCGGCAAGAGGTCGTCCTTGCCGGCCATGTCTAAAGCTAAGCGCCTTCATTATGAGGTTAGTGTTGCTCATTTGGATAAATGCGTCTTCTGCAAACAAGTCGGTCTGCTCAACAGTATTTTGTTTGTTTCCACAGGGTCTGATATTTAGGTTTAAGTTCCTCATGCTTGTTACGCTCACCTGTGCCGCCATGACGGTCATCTTCTTCATCATCAGTCAGGTAAATGGGTTTTGTACAGTCAGTATGTGTACATGACTAAAGCAGGCGAAGAAATTAATACAACATGGTGCCAAAATCTGCAGTTCCTCGAATGGCCACTTGAGGCTGTCTCCAAATGCGAGTCAATCCCGAAAGACCCCAAGAAACTACCATTGATAAATTAGTATAAATGGTATTAGTGTATATAGCATCCACTATATCTATATAATAATTTGGCTTTATATTCTGCCCACATCTCAACATCTGTGTGATTGTGTTTGTTAAAATGTATAGTAAGCGGGGCTTCTTAGGGAGCACCCTATGACATTGAAGTGGTTTCGTTTTGATTTAAGTTCTAATTTAACAGGTGTTCTCCAGAATGACCTTTTTTACCGACTGTTTATCTCCATGGCGATGGCTGACCCCACCCTCCACCCCTTTTCCCCACTACAGGTGAACGAGGGCCACTGGCAGTGGGGCGGGCATACGGTGCAGGTGAACAGTGCCTTCTTCACGGGCGTCTACGGCATGTGGAACCTGTACGTGTTCGCCATCATGTTCCTCTACGCCCCGTCGCACAAGCGCTATGGCGATGATCAGTCCAGCGGGCAGTGCATCATGGGTAATGGCTTTGGCTTGCTCTCTTAGTGAATGCAGCACCAATTTATCGGCCACTCCGATCAAAAGTGAAAGACAATGTATGCCGTGTTAAGAGTATTTAGGAGGCTATTTTCCATGTAAAGATATAGTGGGACAATGGTTGTCCTGAGCAGAGAGTGACATCACACTCTTTGTTGTGATCCGAGCTCTGTTCTTTGTTTTCATATCAGGCAGCTATTTTATGATGCTGGTGCGCTTAGTGTGACATCTACTGGTAGAAAGTCATATAGACTCACTTTAAAACCGTTATTTGTGACATATTTTCCCATCAATAACTATTGCCCAGTTCAGTCATCCCGTGGTTGTATTTAGTCAGGGTGTTTATGTTTTAACATAGGCTTCCTTCTTTCATTTATTTAATTATTTATTTAATTTTCTTGACCCGGCAAATTTTAGGGAGAGAATGAAGATGGTATTCCCGCATTTTCCAGGGGAAAAGAGGTTGTCTTTTGGCTAGAGAGGGCGTTTATACTTAAGACCAGGCTTCCTTCCAAGAGAGGAAGGGGGGGGGGGGTAGACCGACCAAGGAGGTAATAAAAGAAACCTCAACTTTGTGACTTCAGAGTGGAAGAAATAGGTTTCGACACTCTGGACGCCTTCCCGGATGTGAGTCATCTGAGTAGGATGGAAAGGGTTCACCTGCCCCTTACAGCCCCTTGTTGCAGAGCCTCACACGGGCGGGGAGGGCTCTCTCTCATTAGATGACTTGGCTTCACTGGTTAGAAGTTTAACAACAATGTGTGTGTGTGCTCTCCCAGCAGATGCAGGAGGCAGCAGTGGCGAGGACATGCAGCTCACCACCACCATCACCCATGTGGACGGACCCACCGAGATCTACAAGATGGTGGGCAAAGAGGCCCAGGAGTAACTCCCCCCGCCCCCAACTGCCAATGGAGTCCCAAAAACAGCTGATATCATCAACTTATGTAGATTTCAACACTTGCCCACCCCCCTCTCCCCATACCTGCCAAACTGCCAATCCAGTTCTCAAACACTGAGAAATGGGCCCTATCAATGGAAAATATCATCGAGATGCCATAAGTAATCGTCCATTTAACGTCAAGACTATTATTTGGTTCTTTCATTTCACATATAAAATATATTTCTTTATTTTTTTTTACATTTCATAGGTCTGTTTCTTAATGTGAACTGTTGTCGTTTGTAAATGTTACACAACGCCGCTTTCATCTGGAGGTGGTTATTTGTCCTGTAAACAACACGGTCTGCTGACGGGGGATGGGCTTCAGGTGCTCTCCGGCCCGCGGATGTTACGGCTCGATCAGCTCATGCCTTTTATTGGGCGAGGATCGGTGAAGGTTAAAGCCCCTTCGGTTCTAGAGTGTCTTTATTTCCAACAATACTTTAGTGTTTTTGCGCACTGACAGCTAATATAAACTTGTTACTGCTAGGCAATTTCCCCACCCTTCTCTCAAGTGGCAAGCCAACGGCCCCTCCCCGTATTGTTATGGAGTAAGAGAAAGTCGTGGACCTTTTTTGGGGAAATGGATCATTTAATACATCCATGATATTAAAATGTAGATCTCTATTTTTTATAAAGTGCTCATTTTATTCACTTATTCTGCTTATCACTGTCTGTTGAGGGGAAATGGATGACTGTATCCTATAACACGTGGGAAGAGTTACGTTTTGCTTTTTATGCTAATTTAAAATAAACTTTTACTTGAGTTGTGAGCCTGTTTGCAGTTAACTTGTTTTACAAAATAAAACTAAATAAAGTAAAATTTCTCCTAGTCTACGTGGTGAACTTGGATCTGCGTTTATTATACTGTGTTTATTAATAATTTGCTAAATATGGCCAATCTAATCTGACCATACCTTCTTAAGTTCTCTCTGTGATAGTGCGCCTCCCCACGACGACGACCAGGAAAACCAGTGTAGTCTACTTTATATTTTCTGTTCTCAAAACATCCGCTAGTGTTCCCTTCGTTCCGCCTCTCTCCTCCCGACAAAGTTCGGCTGTTCTCGTCACGAAACGGTGAAGTGGAGGATTGGACGGGCGATAGGATAGGAGCCATACGGCGAACAAAAAAGGGTAAACGACCAGTAAAGATTAACCAGAAAGGTCGACAGCGAGTCAAGGCGACATATTCTGCTGTTTTGAGGTCTGCCAGAGCCTTCATTCGTTTTGCGTAAACAACATTATCTCGAGTTGTGATCTTGCGTGTGGAGCGAGAAAGAAAGGTCCCCTCCCAGTTTGTTGACGGATACTGTTTGGCTTCAGGAGACACGACTAGTAGGCTACATTGCCCCGGCCAGGTAAGTGTGCCATGTGTTGATAAGCCCTTGTATAAAGAACGGTAGTTATGGTGTTAAGAAGCAACAGTTTGCCACACAGAGAAATAGTTGTTTTGTTTCTTTTCTTTTCTTTTTTTTTTACGATAAAAACATTCAGTGATTCTGTTTCCGCCGCCCTACAGACCTTATTGGCAGATCAGAGGTTCCGGCGATTGGATGTTACAGACATACGCTAACTGTACAGTATGTGACAGCATTGCTTTCCGCTTCCATTGTGCGGCTTAATAGGCCAGTATTGCAGTAAAAGCTTATACAACAGATTTGCTTCAGGACAATCGTAAGCAACAGGTGATCCACCACGGCATAAATATCTTAAATCGATTAAGGAGCCAAGCCCCAAATACTGTAGTGTGTTCTGCGCAATGCCTTTTAGTGTTATTTTATTACGGAATACTGTTATGATAGTTGTCGTATTGTGTAGTGTAGGCTATCAGTCAGTCTAATCAGTTGTAATGCCACCATTGGGACCAACACGTACAAATTGAGCGGAATACAGCCAAGATGAGGCCTCACACAGGGAAGTGCCGAGATGTTTACATGGATTATCAAGGGCCCTGTTGATGTCCCCGTGGCCATTAAAGGGACAGAATACAGCCAGGCCATTGATAAGGGCAACTCATTAGTACCCCATTCAGTGCCATCAAAGCCTCCTAATGCCCCATTAAGATAAGTAAGACCACCTCATTGTGAACTGGGCATCACATCACCCTTTCCTACCTACCACACTACAATATGCCTTTGGCGTGACACACAGGGGTTTGACCAACTCACTTTTTATCCCAGACAAGAGCTATGTAGGTCTGTGTGACTTAGTCGGACTGGCATATTGGCATATGGTTAAGTGGTAGCAAACATGCAGTTTTCATGATGAATGGAGTTTATGACGTGAAGCTGCCTTGTCTAATCTTGTCAAGAGTGGTCATAAGTATGCTCAGCCAGATTTCCTGGAACAAGTATCTGTATCTGCTGGATTGGCATGGACATTGGACACATCACTTTGACAAAGATTCCCAAGAATGTCTCATTATTTCCGTAACTAATATGATTAACGTGTGGCCTATGGATGGTCTTGAAAGGCCTGAAGTATGTGATTTTTCAGAGGGAGTGTTTCTGTAAAACCACTGTGAATGTGAGGGCTTTTGGTGGTGTCTTGTGATGAATAACGAGTTCTAGATTGTCGAGATGCTTTAAATAGACACAGTAAATGTCAGGCGTGTTACATACTTTGTCCGTAGTGTCCACATTTACATTTTGTCATTTACTAGACGGTTTTATGCAAAGTGATTTTAGAATAGGCACAGTTGTCTGTTCTAGGAAAATAATTCTATTATTTAGAGCCCACATTATAGCACATACCAAACACAATGTTGCTACAGCATCTGCTGAAAGTAGTTCTTCTCAAATGAATGTTTTCGTGAAGAGACAAAGCATAACTGCTGCGATACGCTACAGGTGGAACGATATGTAGGTTGACCATGCGAGACAGACACTCCTTCCTTAAACAGACAGTGTATGTGACCCAACTTGATATGCAGCTGGGGCTAACATCATGGAGGCCGCCTCTAACCTGCCTCGCAAGAGGGAAAAGCCGTCTATTGAAACTGTTTTAGAAAAGGGCAGGGACTTTAAAAAAAAAAAGATTTGGAAGGTGATTTGGTGACTTGACGGTGATTATCTATCACAGTTAACATCACACCTAACCTACACTCTTAGCTACAAGGACACTGATTGGTCAGAACCACTGTGGTTTGGACTGAACGCAATGATTTCCAGGTTGTCCAGACTGATATCGCTGCAAATTCAAACTGAAACTCGTGAGATCAAGATGCTTATCATAAGGCTAGGCTATAATTGAGCTTCTCAATAAAATGTACTTTCTCCCCAATGTGTGTCATGGCTAATCTGTGATTAGCATTGTCACTAGTCAAGAGTTAGTTAAGATAAAATGTGAAGCATTTCAATGCAGCTGTCAAAAAAGTTAATTTAAGATGGCAATAGCTTTCAGTTAAACAGATTTAAAGCTAAAAATCAGAACATGCAAACCAATATTAAGATTAATAATAATAATAATAATAATAATAATAATAATAATAATAATTACACTTTTTTACAAGTTCAGTAAAGTAGCTAAATGTAGCTTTTACTCCAAGTTGTAATGTACTCCAACTTCTAATTGGTCTGCGTTGTACCTACCTTTTTAATATGGAAACATTTTGCAATTTAGTGATTTTCTATCTTGAGTTGTCTGGCCTTATGCTTGCAGTGTATGCATGCATTGAGTGTTCTGCTTGATACTGGGCTTGGCCAGTTTAGTATGGTGTTGCTTGACCAGTAACACATTAACTGACAGGAGTGGTGAAACAACACTGCTATTATGCATACCAAAAATTATATATTTTTACCTCTGCTACTGCTGATACAGGAAGTTAAGCTGTTCAAATCAGATTGTCACCAAGCCCAGATGTGCACATTTACTAGAGCAAACACCCGGAAGTGTTGCCATAGCAGCACCAGCTATCTTGTTGAAAAGGTACTGCATTGGACATACGTTTCCCTCAGTTTCTGTCAGTTTCAGGATTTATCTGCCGGGCCATTCTATCCTTTCACATTCTTTACTGTTTGTCGCTTCATGGTTTTGCATTGTTCTTAGTAGGGTTGGTTGTTTCTAGGCCAGGCTAGACCCAGATTTAAGGATTCCAGATAGCTGTAATGTGTTTCTGTCAGCTTTACAGCAGTATACATTGACAGGTAGAGAGGTGAAGTCTGTCTACACCCAGTAAAGTTAATGTGGGAGGATGAGGCAGGGAATGTTCCTCTTGAGCTGCTCTCTCAACTGAAGAAAATATGAGTAATCCCCTAATACATATTAGCCTATGCTTCCATAGCTTCCTATTGCCTTTGTAATGCTTTTGTTAAGGGTACAGTAGTTTCATAACACAACTACGCTGGTTTATACACAGCCAATAAAC
>JAODUG010064568.1:0-14110 GCA_027564795.1 Aphredoderus sayanus
GAGAGGGAGAGAGAGAGGGAGAGAGAGAGAGAGAGAGAGGGGAAGAGAGAGAGAGGCAGTGGAAGGCAAACAGATGACTGATCTAAACTCTGTATAGGAACTTGTAATGACTTATTAAAGGACCAGCATGCCTGTGTTGTCTTTCTCTTGCAGAATGATGCGGAGGTCTGTAAACTAGGACACCACCCTCTTTTGACTCTCTCAACATGTCAGAGACCTAGAGAGACCTTGTCCTGACCACTGATATCTATGTGGTCCTGAATCCCCTGTAAGTGGGTACGGCCTGATTAGCCCACCTGTCTGCCTATGTGTAGTCGTGTGCCCATTGGAGCAGAGTTCAAAGGGCCCGATGGACCGTCAATGAGCTGGCACTGAGCCTGGGTTTGTGTGCGTCAAGGTTCAAGCTGACTGAGCCCTGGTCAGATCTCCTGGAATTCAGTTCATCCAAATATCAGATGGATGCTGTCAGGGAGTGCTTCTGCTGCTCTTTTAAAAAGCCAGGTCAGGTAGCCTTCCAGTGGAATTCATTGTTACTCAAAAGCTGCCAGGATATTTCTCATCTTAAATGACAATAACACTTTTATGTATTGGGAACAAGTGGGAAAGCATGCTCACAGTAAGTTATGATTCTTGTTGTCAACCCAAAATATTTCACCTAGACCACAAGACCATGTGTCCCTCTGTACAATACCGAAAAATATATATGTGATGACATTATACATTATTTATTAAGTTATTCGTTCACTAATTATTTGAAAAAATCCATACAGATAAATCTAAGATTCTGCTAGAATATTCTTGAGGTTATAGCTGTAGAGTAAAAGAGGCTGTCAGTTTGCGTGTTTGCGTGTGTAGGAGTCATCATAAATGTATGTAACTGTGGGCCTATGGCTAGCAGGAGGCCGCTCCAGAGAGCAAGAGTTTTCTGGTAACATACAGTATACCTTGGTCAAATAAAAGCAAGAATGTATAGATTAGAAGGCCATGTAAAAGCACTGTTATACCTGTTATGTAAGAGTCATTCAATAACAGTTATGCATAACAGGCCGTTTATTGTGTACCTAAGTGTAAATGTGCCTGAGATGGTCAATCATATATAGAAATGATGGATTATTATGTCAGCAAGCACAAAAAACACTAGCAGACAGTATAGATATTGGATGAATTTGACGAAAAGTGTAATTACTTAGAATTGCTCAATCTATTTTTAAAATGTTTTTTTTATGACTAATCCATGCAGGCGGACTGTCTGAAAACATCAACATGGCTAACAATAAACATATGAAACTAGTATAATCAACAGTATAATGTAAAATTTTGTGACTACTCATGCTAACTGCCGATTCTGTGTGCACCATTTACAGAGCCCTGACTGACTCCATCTTTTAGGGAAAATACAACTACATATATTTTTCACTTGATTGATCTGGCAAACTACAAAGAAATGAAATAATGTGGTGAACTCACCCACAGTTAAATTACAGCTACACAAATTATATTTAACAGTTATGTCTATCCAAGTGTTGCTGTTGTTTATGTGGACATGTTCTATTCTCAGTTGATATTTCCCTTATGGCACTACACTTCCCATGCAATAATCAACACAAACAATTTGACATTAGTATTCGTCTCTGAATTTATTGTAGACTCCTACAATACCATACTTAACCATACGTAACCTTTATTTTATTACCATTTTACTCACTCACAATTTGATTGATAAAGAGTATTAACATACAAATGTGGGGGAGCATGAAAGAAGTTCAATCAGGTTACCTTTTCATTATCTAAACCTTTCTTATTATTTTTATAGGCAAACAATTGTCATTTAAAAATAAAGTCTTACCTAATTTTCTATAATTCCTATAATTCCCAAATGCTTGAATAATTTTTTTTGCATTTCACTGGAATGTCAACTTTATAGTGGGTTTTCTTAGATTATCTTGCTTCTAGCCTCAGTATTAACATCCCTCCTGCCAATGTTCGACCAGCCTTTACTAACATAAAGTCTGGGACGCAGTGCAGCTAGACCTGCATGCATCAATACCTGCTTGTATACTTGACAGAGGTATTTTGATTGACATGCAGCAGCACCAATAACTCAATAAGCAGATTGAAGATTCATCTGAGGAAAACCTTAAAACTTCTTAAACGTTCTTAAAACTAAATGACACAAGTCTGGCTTTTTGCAGGTCTAACTATGTTAAATAAGTATGGTTACTGGTTAAAATAAATGGAAAGAAATTAGTAAAGCACTGCACTAGGTCATGCCAGAATTAGCCTACATTGTAAAGTATTGTGCAGTGACAATGATAATGAAAATATACTACCACACTTTCATGTCATAGTGCTGACATGCTTACATGGGTATAATCTACTGTATCAGACATTCAGCACAAGTTATTTAAGTGATGTAGTGTTAAAAATGAATAAAAGAGGTGTGTTTGCCCCATGAATAAATGCCTCTTTCTGGGTATATGCTGGACCAGAATTTGTTGTAACCTCCATTCACTTCCATTATTTCAACTGACAGTTTTTGACAGCTTGTCTGAACTGTCTCTAGAAAAAGTGGCATATGTGCAACATTTAATTGCAGTGTTACAGATGTTAAATATAAAAAATGATATACAGTTATACCTTAAATACACTATCCATATTTACTATATTTGTCAATCAGATGTGGAATAGAATGGAAGTGAAGTAAGGATGAAACACTCAGCAAAAGCATGAAGAGTATGAGGAATTCATTATGTTGTTTAACAAAGGTGCATCCCTTTAAAAGACATTTAAGAAAAATTATAATTCAAAGTGTATGGGGAAGCTACTGTCAGTGTCTGTCATGGCCCTCAAGTCACTGAAGACATTATAGTGATGTGCCATTCATGAGCTGGCTCTATACTGTATGTGCCAGCTCATATATGTGAATGATATTTCATTTTGTTGTTAATTAATGGGAAACAAAATAATAGGCTATAATTAATCTGCTGGGACCATGTGCGTGTGTTGAAAGGTGTTGGAATCACTATCAAGCTTCCATACACAGTAGGCTAAGCCTACATGCATGCAATGGTATCAGTAGAAAACTTAAATATGATACTTTCAGGCACAAAAGCCACTTTCTAAATTATCAAATTAATAATACATCTTGAATTAAAAATTGAAACAAAAGTATTGCTCCAATGATTATGGGAATTTATATTTGTAATACCTATGCAAATGGAAAGATATTAATTAATTTAAAACATACTGCAAGACCATATTAAAACCTGGTATACCAGAAAGATAATGTAAAATAATGGTAGGCTAATATATGGTTAGGCTAATTTATGTGATATATATGCACTCAAATCAATCATAGGTCAAAATATTGCATAATTTGACTGAATTTTAAAAGCCAGAAGTGGTACCAAATGAAGAACAGTTTTGGAGCCAAAAGACCCTGCTCTTATTATTGAGCCAAGCCAAATGACCTGGTTCACCAAAAAGTGCTGGAATCCCTATCACTACGACATCGGTTTATATAACTTGTCCACACCACAAGTGCTATTTGTTATAGAAAATGCTTCAGAGCCATCTAGTGGCAAAGAATGAGAACAGCGCTTTGGAGGGTCTATAACGCTAACAAGGAGATAACCAAATCACCAGCATAGTTGGTTTCATAGCACCAGCATGTAATGTGATGTAATGTTTTTATGTAATAAATAATTACATCACCAGTAACATATTAGAATGAGCAGATATAGCTTTTAATGTTAACCTGAATTAGTAAATGGTGTTCTTTATTTCAGTTGTTTATTATTGTTGATAATAAAATTGATGTATTTCCCCCTTACCTCTTCACAGTGAGTTACTACTGTTTATTGTGGTGGTCTTGCGTAAATGTGTAATTCCAAAATCTTAAATGAAATGAAAATATCCATTAATCTAATGCATTGTAAAGGTGAAAAAACAAGTGTTTATACTGTATACCTATTACTCTTTTTATAAATGTTAGTTTTTGGCTGCTGTATAGATTTGGTGGTGGTGGTGGAGTTTGAATGAAATATTAATTCAAACAAAATTGGTACATAAACGACATATATATGTACCAAAAACGTAAACAAAGTAGGTGTGAAATTGATTTAACCAATAATGTCTGCATCTGATTTAGAAGGAAACTCATCTCTGATGGTCTGCTGATATTTAACTGACAAATAAAATGTGCAATGTGGGCTCCTCTTTATTACTGTATAGGCTACATTGTGCTGGTGCAGATTATGCACCAGAGTAAAGGAAAGGAAATAGTGCTGAACCATATCTAACGATAGATACTTTATGATAGGATATCCATCTATAGATTTATCTCCATTTTTTTCTAGCTATCTATCTTAGCATGCTGTCACATTTGACTGATCACATGGCTACTAGCCTAGTGCTACACTAACTATGATTTTAAATAGACATAGGGACAGGGTAGGCCTACAATAGAACTATATATAATATGCATAACACATAAATAGAAAGTCGCTACAATTACATTTTCCTGTAATTGGTCTGCCCTCTAGTGGGTGTTTTATTAAATTGTCCTTCGTTTGGCTTCGTTTCGCGGGGACCAGCCCACATCATTTACATAGCGGTCTCTTCCTGTAAACTGAGCTACTAGACAAGACGGGATGGGCCATTTCCCAAGCTGTCAGCCACGTCACCGCCACGGCCCGTAGCCTAGAGTTGAAGGATTTCTATGCAGGATCGTTGAAAATCTTATTTATTTATTTACCGTGTACAGTACCAGATATGCCTTTTTAGAAAGAGTCTGCCCTGTTTGTTTTTTTATTTTATTTATGCATTTACCACAGTGAAGGTGGACTTCTTGCAGGTTGTAGTACAATTTCAGATAGGCTACCGAAGTGACTCGCAAGCCTAAAGCTTACAGCGATCTTGATTTTAAAGTATTCTACGAAATTCAGGATGAATATATTCCGTCTCGCGGGTGACGTGTCACATCTGGTGGCAATCATCATTCTGTTTATGAAGATATGGAAGTCCAGATCATGTGCGGGTATGTAAGGAATACATATTCTGAGTTTAGTCTGTGATCGTAGGAGTTAATGTTTATCTACATCCATCAACGACATTATTGCGTGCACGCACTGTTTGTTTTGCCCAACAGCCTACTGCAAGTGATTTGCATAATGATATGTTGCAACTTACAAGAGATAAAATAAATCATAAAAAATGTGCCACCTACGGATAGCCCACACGTGCATATGGTCTGCGGTGCAGATAGGTATTCTGTTAGAGCGACCGGTAGCCTATGCGCAAAAGTGGGCTACGTGGCAGAAGTATCTGTTTGCGCTATCGTAGGGATGCACAACCCTTACTGTTACTGAGCAAATCATTTGCTTAATATTTACTCTGTGGTGTTATGTACGTGTGGCCTTTGTATGTGAAATAATGTTTTTGGCTTGGAAAGTTTTACATCGTCAGGGCCGTCTGAACCTTTTTCTTCCAGGCATCTCTGGAAAGTCTCAGGTGCTTTTTGCACTGGTCTTCACCACCAGATACCTTGACTTGTTCACAGTGGTCATCTCCCCCTATAACACAATCATGAAGGTAAAAGGACCTACAGACACATATTTGTGCAATACACTCTAAGAAAATATTTACAGCCTAGATACAAACCTGCACAAAATAATAATGCTGAGTAAACATGCAAATGGTAAACCTATATTGCCCTACTGACAAGAACAGAGTGCCTTTACATAGATAATTTGGTATTTGGCTTTTTTTTACCAAGGCAGTACTACCTTGGCTTTAACCTCCCTGCCTATGTTGTGTTGGTTTTCAGGTGGTCTTCCTGGCCCTGGCTTATGCCACAATCTACCTGATCTACGTGCGTTTCAGGAGCACCTACGACTCAGAGCACGACTCGTTCCGTGTGGAGTTCCTACTGGTGCCTGTCATTGGCCTCTCTTTTCTGGAGCACTATGCTTTCACCCCATTAGAGGTAAATGCAGTCCCGGTGATGCCTAAACACCATGCTAGTATGTGCAGAAATATATCACATGAATATTTTAATAGTTTGTTAAAGTAAACAAAACATGGTTTCTCTAAAAGTAAACAATTTTTATCCTGTATAGGCTCATCGTCAGGTTAAATAAAACCCAGTCCAGCACACTAAATAGATCACTGTCTTACTTGTGCTTGCCTCTGCATTGTAAGAGTACCTCTAATGTGCATAGATCCCACGGAGAGATTAAATATGGTTAATTAGGCTTCAACCTAAAAGGTTGTAAAGTCCCACAGTGTGTTATTATAATTCTTCTGCGTTCACAACTACAATATGCTTCATTAAATATATACACTGTTGGACTGTAAAGTAGTTCACTGTATGTTTGGAAAGACAGCTTAGTATGGCTGTAGAGGAGAGAGAGGGAACTGTGGGCATGTGCTGTCAACAGCAGAGCTTGAATGATTCATGCAGAACTGCTTACAGCAAAACTTTGCTTGTCTGTATATCTTACTTTTAACTAGTAAAATATCCATCTCATTAATCTGTTTGTTTGAACTACTACTGTCAAATGTATCTTACTGTAAGTTGCATTAAATGTAAGATGTAAATGTCTCTTTTTAAGTGTTTATTTTTTTCACTGTCTGAGAGCAAACCAGCTGCTTTGATGCAGACGAAGCCAGTTCCATTTAAATTATTATTGTTATTCCCACATGCACCAGCAGCTCACCTGTTTAATTCCTATTTACTCTCAGATCTTGTGGACCTTTTCCATCTTCCTGGAGGCGGTAGCCATAATGCCACAGCTCTTCATGATCACAAACACAGGCGAGGCTGAGTCCATCACCACTCATTATTTGTTCTTCCTGGGTCTCTACCGGACTCTGTACCTGGCCAACTGGGTGTGGCGTTACCACACAGAGGGCTTCTTTGATCAGATTGCCGTGGTATCTGGCATAGTGCAGACCATCTTCTACTGTGACTTCTTCTACCTTTATATCACAAGGGGTGAGTATAATGCCAACATGAGGACTCAGACATAAGATAAATGGCATGTCTGCATTTCATTACATAGAGAAGCATTTTGTTTCAGTTGATGCCGCACTACATTTTTGAACATGCCCTAATGGCTCACTTGGAGTGAGTGGACAGCTAAGAGATGATTGGTTACCAAAACAACACAGTAGAATGCTTTTTATAATGCTGATTTCAGCAACAAGGGTATTTCTATACACAATTCCAGAAGTGTCTCTTTTAATATACAGCGCAAACACAACAAACAATGAGAGTATAGGGGAAAAGGTGGCTTTTGAGTCTCCTGCGAAAGCTGGACAGTGGCCTCATTTGCTCTTTGTGTGGTTTTGATACCATATGCATTTCCTAATTGTTTTGCCTTCTCTTTCTCCTGTAACTGTCTGCAGTGCTTCGAGGAAGTGGAAGGATGAGTCTGCCTATGTCTGTTTAGTGTGTGCCATTGAGAACAGCAACCATTGTGTGCCTACTACACTTCAGAAGCGGAACATTTACCTTTCAGCTTTAGCAATGGAGGTCTGTGGTGCCATTTAGTAGATCTAGTTGAGTGCACAACTTTGTGTCCTGTTAGTACTGTGTGTTAGCTTGCGTGCGTGCATGGATAACCGTAGCGGTTATAAATTTGAATGTGAAGTGTATTCCTGTTTTCTTTATGAAACATTTCATTTGTGTCCCTAATGTGCATGTAGAATGACTGAATGATACTGTGCAAATTTATTTTCTTACTGTTCTTCATAAATGCTGAGTGTGTGTTGCCAAGTGCCATTCACTTTGGGTTCAGATTAATTGTTGGAATTATTTACAAAAACTGTAAATATAGTTGGTTGGCGCATATTGTATAGTGCTCAGGTGCATAATTAAGTCTTCCTTTATGTAACCAATGTTTTTGTTACTGTATTACTCAATGAAATGTTTGACGTCCAGTACCCAAAGTTAACTTAACTATTTCTTTTCCTAGTTTATATAAAAACATTGGGTACATTAGGGATTTCAGTCACAATTGGCAGTTTAAGAACAGAATATATACAATTGTTATCTAGTTACACCCAGACATGCGTAAAGTATGTGCCTGTTTTGTTCTGTAATGGTGCAGATATCAGCTGAACCATTGTTTGAACATAGTGAAACAACATAGTCGATTATATATACTTTTATGTAGTCTTTATTGTTTTATTATACTTATATGTTTGCAAAGGGAGTAATAAGGGCTAAACATTTCGTAATTTCATACACAGCCAAAGATATAACAAATGAATGCTGTAGACATTCTTGGTGACATTCTTGGTCACTGTACCTTTTATATATATTCATTTTATCTTACCATATTAAAGGTACCATACCATTTCACAATGTTTAAGCAATTTAAACAATTTAATTCCTAATAGGCCAATGCACTTTTAAAAGGTCGATTTCCATAGCCAGTGTGTGTATATAAATAAAAGGGTGTTGATTGGATGCTGTATTGGAATCTTGTGACATGTAATGTAGGGCACTTCTTATTAATGTCACTAAGCTTTGCAAATCAGAATGGTTTATACAGTCACATGCTTCTTTAGTACACTGACAAAATGGGTAAATGGTTACATATCTGATGTACGTAACATTTCACCACATACTTTATAAGATACAGTGTCCAGATACTTACATGTTGAATGGCAAAGAAAAGTCACATTTGCACTCCAGTACCCTTTAAACCTTTCATTGCCAACACTGACTTAAAGGTATGGTAAGCACTTGTAAGATAATAACTTCTTGTGAAATTCACCAAATATCTCCTTGCTGTCCACTATCTTACCTTTCTCTGTCGATGCTGAAAGATAATTGTATACTTCTGCACAACCCTGGCTCCATAAAAAGGAACACAAGCAGACAGCACACAGAAACAATATCCTAGCCTTTGCAATGCGTTTCCAATGTCTGTGGCGGTGCTTCTGAAGGAGCATCCTTTGGTATTGAAGGGAAATGTGTTTTTGTTTTGATTAAGTTCAAATATCAACAAACTTTCTCCCGAACTACTTACTATACCTTTTACGGTATTATGTTGGGAGAAAATAGGCAATGGTATTTTGTGATCTTGATGAAATATAGTTTTGTTTGAAACATAAACAAATGTGGTACATATGTTAAACTGCACAGTGGTTTAATGACAATGACTTTAATTACAACTGAGTGGTGTAAATTCAAGGTGTGCATGTCTTCTTTGTTGGTGGTCCTGAGTCATTGCAACACATCAGGATGTTGAGCATTCACAAGATTATCCTAAACATACTTCACTGGCTCAGATTTGGTAAGTCAGTACTCCAATAATAAACAAAGTGGCCTAGGGCAAAGGTATGACATACACAGTACATCTGACTAATGTGAAAAGAACAATCCTGCCACACCCAGCCCATGGATTGAATTTTTGCGGTCTCAGGTAAACAACTTGAGGTGCATTACTGTCATATTGGCCTATTCAAACAATGGTGGCTCGGCGTTTGCTGAAAGTGGTTCCTCTCCGTGGAGAAATACAATGAACTGTTCAAGAATTTTTCATGTAAGCTGTACGCTACATTACTACTACCGGTACTATACTTACCAAAACAGCTTCTAAAATTCTCAATATGGTGTAATGAGTAGCTAGTAATGATAGACTATTAGGTCTTACATCTTGGCACACCTATGGTGTTGTTATCAGTGGCTCAGTGCTTAATGGTATCTACTGTGCTTACTATTTACTGTACATCAGTATTACAGTGAATAAAGACATTGGAGGACTTTTAACTAGCCTTAGTGCAGTAGAGTGTTGCGGTGTTTATAAAGGACTTTACTCCCTTCTCTAACAGCCCCGCCCACCATTTTGACAGCAGAGCTGATTGATAGCGGCGTGGCTACTAGTGCTGCTGCCTTCTCCACCACCTTTGCCTTCTTCAAGGCCTTACCCTTCCCCTCGTCCTTCCCCATGATCCCCGCTCCCTCCGCCGCCCCCTTCCCGAGTGCAGTCACCAGCTCGCACCAGAATAGCTTCTCAGCCCGCTTCTTAGCAGCCTCTTCCTCCCTCCTCCCTTCCTCCTCTGTCATCTTCCTGGTCCTCTCCAATCCTGGTCCCTGGTCCTCTTGCTCCCTTCCTCCCAGAATCCTCTCCTGTAACTCCGTGATGGCCCTCTCGGCTTCTTGGAACATCTCGTTGCTATAACAACCGCCGCCGTTCTGCTCCACCATCGCGTCTACCTTCTCCAGCAGCTGATTGACCTGCTGCGACCGCCCAGTGGCCGGGTTCTCTCCGTCCAGACCCTGGCTGTTGTCCAGGCCGTGACAACCCCCCCGGCAGCTGCGTACAAACGCCGACAGCTCGTCGCTCTCTCGCAGGAAGTCGTCGACGTGTTTATCTTTGACCTGGTCTCCCCAGGTGAAAAGAACCAGGGTGAATTGGGTCGCGCCTGGTCCAAACGTAGCCCTGAGCCAATCCAAAGCGTCTCTATCCTCCTGGGTGAACCGGCTGGTGGCTGGGAGGGTCACTAAGAAAGCGTGGGGTCCTGGGGCGGACAGGGTGACGCATCGACCCACCTCTGAGGCCACCTGTCGAGGGGAGAGCCCCGTGTGGAAGAGCCCTGGCGTGTCGACCAAGGAGATGCTCCGCCCGCACACTTCGCCTGTCTGTCTCTCGCACTGAGCTGTAACAGAACGTGGCGAGACGTCTACGCGGAAGACCTGCCGTCCCAGGATGGTGTTCCCTGAGGAACTTCTGCCTGTGCCAGTCTTCCCCAACAGAACAATCCTCAGGTGGTCACACACTGCTGAGGCTGCATCACAGTCTATGATGCAATATGGACACAACAGTAATATTAGAATTACTATAAATACTGTAATATTTCAGAGTAAGACACATTTCAGCGTCATCTATAGGCTATACTGTAGTAGGGCACAGGTTATAACATTATAATGTTGAAGTCAGCAAATAGAGGGATATGACTTGCATCACCGGCAGCTCTATATGAAAACGATTCATATCATTTGATGAGTGCGGTGCATGTGTACACACACAGCCATATGCCTACGATTAATGTCATATACAGACAACATACCTTTCGTCGATCCAGTACATTCCAATGACGCCATCCTCTACCGGGACAACGAATGGGCAAATAAAGGGATTTTTGAAATAATAATACGTTACAAAAAACTATGTAGCATTTATGCTATATTATTTGCCTAAAAGAATTTTCGCTGCGTCGTCATTTATTTGTCTACATTTATGCGCGACCTTAGTAATGTTAACTCGAACTACAGGCAGCATCAATTTGCAACGCTGCAGTAGCTTATCTAAACTGCAGAGGTCGCTCTCGCTTCGCCAAAGCACATATTGGAGCATGAGCACACCATACCCGCATGTAATTTACTATTTGAGGAGCATATTAGCTGTATAACTGAGATTTGCATAAAAATTACAACTAAAAGGCAAACATATTGTATTGTTTTGTGTATGTTACAGAACAGGCCATACTAACATATTAAATAATATAAGCCTGGGTGAAGTGTAGAGAAACTGCAATTTTATTTTTCAATCTCATTATTTTAACACCATTTCTATTAATAAATAAACACAGTACCCGCTATAGAGATATAGAGAGTATGTTCAGACTAGCTTAACACATTAATTAAATAAATGTTAGACTGCATACAAAAAGCTATTATTACAGATTATTTAATTATTGAAGACATAAACCATTTTCTAACCAACTAAAAAACATTTACAGGATACCCTTTTAGTAGGAAAATACTGTTGTCATTGATCCTTTCCCATAATGTAAAACTTCATCTGTGCTTCTGTCTTTTTCTCTAACCAGTTTAAAAGTGCTCATTCTGAAACATTCTCTGTAACTTAATAACTGAAACAAAATAAATACTGTAGCTGATGTAGTAATCTGATGTTATTCCAGTAGCCACTGTTTGGCAGAAAACACACACACATACACTTTCAGACACACACACAAGGAGTAGGAAGCTAGACCTCAGTGGGTGTCAGGATGGTGTGTGAGAGGAGCTAACCCACTCCACCTGGTTTCTCACGGCGAAAAATGCCCCATTGTTGGAAACATCTGCCTTTGCCAGGTCAGAGGTCACCGCTGTTGTGGGAGTACCAGTGGCTTTGGTATTGGTTGTAGCAGTTGAGTCTTGGTTCAGTAAAACCCTGTCCTCATAGAATCTCTCTTTCAAACTGAGCTCTGGTGAAATACTATTGTCGATTTCTGAGTGCGAGAAACTCTCAGCTCCATTTATCATCTCTGAGTTCATCAGATCAAAGAAAGTACAGTTTTCACCAATGTCTAGTCCAAAATTATCAAGCATATCCATCACGGATTGTGCCACTGGCTCATTAAGACTAATGTCTTCCTTTATCAGATTGAGTTTAGGCAAGATGTCCACCAACTCTGCCATCTCCATCGGCTGGATCTCCTCACTGATGCGGGAAGGTAAGGTATGGTCATTTATATAGGGTGTCGCTACAATCAAACCATGGCATCCCACTTCCGGTTGAACAACAATGGCTTCTTCTATTCCTGATGGGATCATAGTGCTCTCACATTCTAATCCTGTTTGGGCGATGCTGGACAGGTCCAAAGACGTTTGTGTGCTGATGTCCTCCGGGTAACCCCCTTTAGCCATGCCTTCTATTAATACTATGGAGGCAGAGGTTTCTTTCTCTCCCAGGTCATCTGCTGACATGGAAACCTCAACTCTCACAATATTTGCTGGGACACCTGCTGAACTCTCTAAAAGAAAAGGAATAAAAAGTTAAGACTTGTAAAAGTTACAGAAGAAAAGAAAAGAAAAAGTATTATCTACATGTTTCACTTCTCACTTCACAATATGTTTGTGAGAGAAATGACCCTGATAACCATCATCATCGTCTTACCTGACACAGCCCTGTGTGACTGTAGTAGATGGGGCCAGGTCAGTCTTGTAGTCAGACTCTCCTCCTCCTCCTCCTCCTCCTTGGCATCAGGGTGGGGAGCTGGGTGGCCTCCCATCACCAGGCCCAGAGGCACAGCTCCCACCCACTGTCGCGATCTGATGCACTGTAGACAGTCCATAATCCACCGGGCTTCTCGCCAAACCGCATCCAGGCTCTATATGAAGGACATATACATCCATCTTATATCTTTTATATTAATCTGATATTATCACACAATAAAAACAAACTTAGTAGAAAGCTCATCAAACAAGCTGCGCAATGAACCAATTCACCTATTCAAAGTGACTAACAATGACCAATTTAGATTGTGAATAATTTTGTAGTTAGCTTGTGGTTAGCTAGAGCATATGCCAGAATACAGCCAGTAATTCTAGGAGCCACTCTTTATTTAGGCAGTGCGGTTGGCCTGCATTATAACACTTTATATATTTAAATCTTTACGTAAGTCACATTGAGATTAAAACCTACTATCTTAACCCTCATGATGTCCTTAATTATATCCAATTATTCCCCCAGAGGGCGCCATCTGATTGTGTATGATCTTGTGTTTTTTGTTTGTGTGTTGAATTCTTTACTAATTCTTTTTTTTTTTTGCCCTCGGGTTTCAAACTCACACCTTGTTGTGCCAGCAGTGTGTGTAAGCTGTAGAATTAGGTTTAGCGCCTTCTATCTGCCACAAAGAGCTAGTGATTTGACCCGAAAGACATCATGAAGGTTCATTTTGAGTTTAGCATCTGACCTGCGAGAGCTCGGTGATGTGGCTGAGGCGTTCCCGGGCTTCCTGCACCTCGCTGGGGTCCAAGGCCTCCCTCAGGGCCTGCTGGGCCAGGTGAGTGTCCAGCTCCAACCTCACCCATGCCTCGCAGTACTGGGAGAGAAGCTCTCGCTCGTACGTCCAGAAGTGAACTGGTATGGCCGGAGAGTTCAGGAGGGACAAAGAGCACCATACTTTATTCTACTTTTGCTCTAGTTGAGTAATGAGATTGGACAAGAGGCATTCCATGAGTGCTGACATTTTAATATAACAGTACGTTTCACTGCCCTTTACATGTGCTCTGTTTAACCCTCGTAATGTCCTCCGGTCAAAATGACCCCGGCTGGATTCAAGCCCACTAAAAATCTACCCCTCCCGT
>JAODUG010064579.1:0-14106 GCA_027564795.1 Aphredoderus sayanus
CCAGCAGTGCACATCATATGTGTGTGTAAGCTGTAGAATTAGGTTTAGCGCCCTCTATCTGCCACAAAGCGCTAGTGATTTGAGTCATTCTGACCCAGAGGACATCACAAGGGTTAATGATGGCACACATACCATTATAGCTATGGCCTTAGTCACACAATACTCACAGTTAATGATGGCCCACTATCTTTTATCACCTTTGGATCTAAGAGCCAACTTTTGCCCACAATTGTGCCCATGTCATTAAATGACCCACTGCACTACCTTGATGCGCCAGCAAAAGGCGCTAACCACAGCACAGACGTATGACGTTCCGCGGTTGGAGCCATCTGCTGGCACAACAAGGTAGTGCCTTTGAAACCCAAGGGCAGCGAGAGGGTTACAGAGAGTTGAGCAGGTCATAGAAACATGTCAGATTGTGCCTAAACACATACATGTAGGTAACACCAGCTGAATTACTGTGCAAGATGTAAGGCAGATAAGTGTCTGTACTGTACTAGGGAAGAAGTTGTCTTTTCTGGTGGAGATGTGTATCTTCTCCTGAAGGGCAGTAACTTTCTTTTCCAGTATTGGCGTGCCTTGAAGTTGTTCCTTCAAAGGTATGCTACTTGTTTAATATCATGAGACCCAATATTTCCTCAGTTACCTAGGGGTAACTTGTAAATCTTTATCGGCTTGTTAAATTACTATTTTCAGTGTTAAATGTTGCTCTGCATGACAACTTGTTGAATTTGTAGTGGATTTACCAAAACGAATTGCAGTTTCAGAGATGTGAAAATGCTAGAAGGAATTCAATATGACCAATTTATACAATGCAGCGCATTTTTAAATACTCTGTGGGTTGAATGTTGCTGCATGCACACTAACAGTAGTAAATAGAAGTGCATTGCTCTTTGTTAACCTTTGTGATGTCCTTAAAAATATTGTATTTGGCCGCCTGGTGGCACCATCTGATTGTGTATGATTTTGTGTGTATTTTAATTGACATTTTTGTGTTTTTATTTTATATATTTATACCAAATAAATACATGACAAGACAGTTTTATTCTGAGTCAGGTGAACTCCCAGATATGTTTTGTTTTTTGTAGATATCAAATGTAACCTTTGTGGGCCTTGTTGCTACCAGGTGGCCTGGATATAGCAGAGGAATTCCGATCTCAGGAGATTGATGGGCAAGCCCTGCTACTGCTGAAGGAAGACCATCTAATGGGAACAATGAATATCAAACTTGGTCCTGCTCTTAAGCTTTTTGCCCAGATCAGCATGCTCAAAGATTAATGGCAGTCCCTATAAAAACACCTCTTAGTAAAAGGGATGTGCGGAGATGTGTGACCTTTAGCATGAAGTTAGGCTAGAAAGTTGTGAAGAAATGCGCAGAACAGACAATTCACCATGACCTAATAGGTAATTTTAGAGTTTGACTTTCTGAATTCATTGAAGACTATTGATATGACACCCTTAAAGATTTGTGAGGTAGTCCAGAATTGTGAAGCATTCTGATTGTTTATGTTGTGTTACATATATCAGAGCAACATTAATGGAGAACCTGCGCGAGAACAATTTTTTTGGCAACACGCTACATTTTCATATGCACTTTGATACTGTATAGATAAAGTTTATACATTTATTTAAAGTGTGCAAATGTGGGATTTTTGTTACAAACTGCCTTTTCACGTTTTCGCCTTATAAAACCGTTTTCACTGTAGCTGTTCATGCAATTTGCAATTCCTAGATCTGTTCTGAGTGGAATTGCATGTTTAAAAAAAAAAAAAACACCGGTCAACTTTCAACACAAAGGACAACCTGTCTTCATGGTTAATAAATCTACTAAATAAGAAAAATGCAATAATATGGTTAATGAATAATCTTCACAAATGGCTTGTAGATCAGCCTGTCACTCCAAAGGGACATCTTGTTGCATTTCAAGAGATCTTTCATGACTGTAAGCAGTGCTGTGTTCATGAGTAATTGTTACACTTGGATTTCTACATTTCTGTTGAAAGGTAATGGTTTTTATAAATAAACTAAATCAATTTCACTGTGCTAGTTGGTATTTTTCTTTGCAATTCCACATGATTAATTCTATACAATTAGTGTTTTTTTCCTTAAAGGTTTAGTCAGTAATTATAATAAATGTTTTCCACCTGACCATTCTAACTGTCTGTTCTGTGTGCAGGATAAAACAATCCAATTGTTACTACATAGCATTAGCTCTCTAAATAGGAACACAATGAGGTGCAGACCACACCACGCAACAATATCCTGGCCTTCACAATGCTTTTTCAATGTGGGGGGCAGAGAGAGCACCTTATGGCATTGGTGTTTTTGTTCTGATTGACTTCAAATTACAAGCTTTTATTCCTTTAAAGCTACTTTAATCAATGTAAACAATTACTTTATGTCATAAGATGACAGAAATTCACACTTTAGGCTTTAATGCTCCTAAGCACCTTTATTATTATTATTATTATTAGGTGAACAATATAGCCTCAGGTTAGACATTTCTTTGAATCATGATTATAGTGTAAATCCCTGGAATTACAGGGTTTTCCACCAAAGCCCTCTATAATGTCTCTGGTTCTACTTACATGAAGTGTACGAGACTGTTCTGCGATTCATAAAATAATTCTTAAACGGTGCTCTGGTGACAACTTTTGCACACAGACAAATCTCACTGAATCTCACTCCAGTTGTCACACATTGCCAACACTAGAGGGCAGACTGTTCTGCCCTCTAGTGTTGGCAGCTCATGCAGCTGAAATAGTCAGTATCTGTATTAAAAACAATTTGCAGCTATTAACGTATGTTAAAATAGTTGTACATCATACAGAAAATGTAACCTCAGCAATTGAAGGCCTAAATGAGAGAACCTAAACGTTTATTTCACTAATCTGTGGTTAATCACTGATCTAAAATATCATAAACATAGTTCAGGCACATTATCAAATTTAGAAATCTAGATTGATGACATACTGCACAGGAAGAGAAATATGCAGGAATTCTATAGACATACGATAAAAACATTCTCAAACAGTTAGCTACATGTTATAAGGACTATAAGGACATGTTCAATTCACCTTTTTGACCAACACATTTAATACAAATATATTTTAAACTGTTTGGGCAGGTTACTGTAAAGGAATATAGTATTCAAAGAACAGTATCTATGGTCAAAAGCAACATCTAAAGACAACTCCATTGAAAGGCATTTTTATGATCAAAACAAGTGCCACAAATGAGTATTATTATTATTACCACCAGCATTTAGTTGACGTTGTTTCTGTCAGGGCTGTGTAGTAGTACCAGATTATTGTTTCAGCACACACAGAGAACGGTATGCTAGGACCGAGGATATATTTGGTGAATTTGACAAGTGTATTTAGCTTAGAATCGCAGACTATTCATTTAAATAAAGATCTTAAACGCATTAGGCACTGAAGTGGACTTTTTCTTATTGTCACAATGTCCATATGCTTCTTTGAGTACTGGCTACATTTACATGCACACAATATTCTGGATCGTTCTGAAAATGACAATATTCCTACCAAGATGTTTAAATGCCTACTGAAAATGAATATTCCACTAACATATCCGTTTACATGCAGCATATTCCGATTTATGTTAAAAAACAAAAACACCCATGATGTACATCCTAAATCTACCCCCTTTAAATGACTTACAAGGACCTTTAAATGGCCTACAAAGGAATTTACATACTTTTATAACTGCAGCTGCAGTCATGTTACAAAAATTGGAACAGTGGAAAGGCTGGATCTGCTTGTGCTTGTTTGCATATTTGCAACAAAGTAGGATTAACCACAGTAAAAACTGAAAAAATGACTCATATTCCAAATCCGTTATACATGCTCCTAAAACCCAAATAATATCAGCATATCCAAATGCTATATTCGGAGAAAGACCTAGTTCGGAATATCCCGTTTACCTGACAAATTTGGAGTATCGTCATAGTCGGAATAATACTGGAATAAAACTGCGAAACTGATGGAAAAGTGTGAATCTAAACTGTGACCTTTTGAGTGTAGCCATAGACACAACAAAGTCATCGTAAGTTATCTTAAATCTGTTAGCATTGAGCATACGTGACAACAGGCTGCTTTGGAAAATTATCTGTAGTTTTACAAGAGCATCCAAATTCAAGAACAAACACCTGTAGAAACTATTAAAACATTTGAAAAAATAATTTAGTTCCAACAGACACACTTTGGACACAAAAGAAGCAAAAAACTAAAACTAGTCTGGCTTTATGAAGTAAAATATGGCTTGCGGGCGATCCTTATCACCCTGTATGTGTTGAGTCCGGGAGAGTCAAACCCTGGAGACAAACCCTTCTTATTAAACGGGTAGAAATTGAAAAGCTGCCTGTCTTGGGCCTCTAAGGAAACCGAGGCGCTGTTCACCTTCAGTTTGCAAGGGTACTCGCTGTCAAACACCACCCTGAACACCCGGTCCTGCAGGTAGTCCAACCGTATCGTCCTGTATTTTGCCGGCACCGCGGTGTCCACCTGCGGGCCAAACTGCTGCATGACCAGCACCCCGTCCGCGTCCACCCGGATCTCGTAGAAGGTCATGTTCCTGTACGTGAAGAAGCCCACGTACGGCTCTGCGCTAGCCGGCGGCCGCAGCCTGCGTCGGGCCTTCAGGAACGCTCTCTCTACGGCGGGGATCAGGTGGCCGTAGGCCCGTGTCACCAGGTCCCCCGGCCGCACCCCGGCCATCAGAAGGACCAGGCCCAGCTTGAGGCGCGGCACCAGGGAGAGCGTGGCCGCGTAGCCGTCCAGATCCCCGTCCTTCCCAACCACATCGTAGCCCAGCTGCTCGTTGATTTCCCACGGCGTGCCAGTGAAGTCGGCAAAGTAGCCGCCGTGGCAACGGAACACGGGCGCCAGCATGACCTTAAGGGTGTCCGCGTGGAGCAGGGGGCGGCTGTACACCCCCAGGAGAGCCATGGCTAGCTTGGCCATGTCGGCTGCAGTGGAGTACATCTGGCCCGCCGGTCGGTACCAGCCCAGGCTGTAGAGGGGAGCCGGCTGGCCACTGCTGTACACGCCCACTGCCATCTGCCTCTGGATGTCTGGAGTGATGCTGAAACCAGTGTCTTCCATCTCCAGGCGCTCCAGGAGGTTGACTGAGACCCACCTTTCATAGTCCAAGCCGGTAACCGACGCCAAGACGTTAGCCAATAAGGAGAAGGCCACGTTGCTGTAATGACATCTGAAAGAGGAAAAAACAACATTGGCTGAAGCCACATCGGATAATAACCGTTTGTGCTATTAGTATGGCAATTGGTCAGCCCAGGCACCAAGAGATGCATTCTCATACATTAAGAAATAATTAAGAAAAAAAATAATAATACACACAGCAGTGACAATAAAGAGATCTACACAGTCAGTTGATGCTATAGCTATAATCCTTCATTCATTCTCATTCCTATACCAGGACTGATTCATTATAGCTGGAGTTCCCAAACTTATCAGCCTGTAGCCCTCAAAATAACTGCCTTTATAGTAATTTAATACAGTTTAATAGCAGAATACACCAGTCAATCTCATGCATGGCTTAATGATTTTTTTATTCAATTTTATATTATTGTAACATGCATACACATCCATAAACCTAGACTCAGCACATTTCCGTCAAGGGAGTTTGAACCTGGTGCCTGGATCTGCTACAAGAACGTCATCCTGCAGCAAGTCCACAGCTGCCTGAGAGCTTCCATTCCAAAGAAGATCCGTTTCCCGTAGTCTTCTGGGTAATCCTGGAAGAAAAGAATTGCCACGTACAAAAAGCTGTAGGCTACAGGAAACGTCCGTCCCAGTGTAGGCACAAAAGCCTTCTTAGTAATAAACAGTGTTCATGTAACAGGCTTGTTGACATTCTCATACATAGTGAAATAATTAACAAAAAATGAATACACACAGCAGTGACAATAAAGAGATCTACACAATCAGATGGCGCCATCTGGTGGGCCAAAACGATATTATGGGCAACAGGAGGGCTAAAGACAATTAAAGCTATAGTCAAAATCATTTCCATGTTCTTTCTCAAATTGCAAAGATCTTGAAAGACACTACAGTCAAGGCATGTACATTTTACAAGCTGTCCAGTCTCCAGTTTGGGAAACCACAGTAGCCTGTATGGAAGTGATCTCTTCTATAGCTTTAATGTCCTCTAATGAAGACTACTGAAGGCTCTCAGGTCAGTCTGTGTCCCAGCCTACCAGACAGCTGGCTGGCCATCCTGCGCAGAGTGAGAGAGGCTGTGTGGGTGCCTCTTGTACCCAGTGGGTTCTTGATGGTGAAGTTCTGCAAGTACTTCTCCAGTGGGTCATCCAAAGAGGCCACTTTGCCATCTTCCCAAAGCTTGTAGAGCAACAGTGTGGGAAAGATCTTGGACAGGCTTGCAATTCTGCAATGACCATTTACATTTAAATGAATTACTTTAAGGTGTCACAGGGTAGTTTCAGTGGTAAAACATCAACATGAAACCCTAAACTTCCGTTTAGTTTCCGCACCATAGTGTGTTGTATTATTTGACAGTGCCTGTCAACGTCCAGGCACAGATTCATTGTCCTGGGTTTAAGAAGCATGCTTTCAGGTTGATGACCAGCCGTACCGGCTCACCTGTACACGGTATACTCATCGGGGGGGTGCGAGGATGGATCACTACGGTTTTTCTTGCCAAAGTTTCCATTCCATAAAACGGAGTCGTTTAACACAACAATGGCGGAAATAGCCGGAAGGCGGACGCTGTCAATGCTCGACCTCAGCAGCGAATCGACCTATAACATAGAGTATGACTGCATTACACAATGCTGCATGTAATGTGTCAGTATTATGTCACAATAAAAGACCTGTTCTAAGGCCTCCTTCAGCACTGAGATGGGATGGTCGAGGGGCACAGGCTCGGGGAAGCGAGGGCACATAGCTTGCTCTCTCACACGCTCTTCAACAGCCACTTCTGCACATACAGTAGATTGAAAGAGAAGTCAAAGTCTAAGCAGTTGTTGATCAAAGCTCACTGTCTACGCCACCGATATGTGTAATGAAGCATTTATTATTTCTCACTTTGTGATGTCCTTGAAAAGATCGTACTTGGCCACTCGGTGGCGCCATGTGATTGCGTATTATTTTATGTGTATAATAATTGTCATTGCTGTGTGATTGCATTTCTTTTGCAGTAATTATTTCTTTATGTGTTTGTGTTGTTTTTATGTGCCTTTTAACCCTCCTGTTGTCCTCGGGTTTCAAACACACACCTTCTTGTGCCAGCATTGCACATTATATGTGTGTGTAAACTGTAGAATTAGGTTTAGCACCCTCTATCTGCCACAAAGAGGTAGTGCGTTGGGTCATTTTGACCCTGAGGACATCACAAGGGTTAAACAACCACTCCCACAGCAGACCGTTTTTCAACAGTCTCAGTCAGAGACAGTCTCTTTAAACCACACTTTAAAGAGACTGCTAATCCGGCTGCCACTATGTTGAGCTTTGTATAATCCCAGCATAGGCTGATAAGTAAACAAGCAAATAAGACAAAGTGGTAAAGACAAACTGGAGGGGAGTTTTAGGAGTAAACAGTCCAGTTGAGAGAATGTGTTAGATCACTTACCAGCTGGCATCTTGGGTATCCTGTACTGCCATATAAAGCAGCAGGTCATAACAACAGACAGCAAGAAGAAGACAACCATGCCCAGCTTGGTCCATTTTACTTTCATCTTCCTTATTTGCTTCTTAAGATAAGTTAAGGGAGACTGGGAACACAATAATGTATTAATACTTCTCTATCTATCAACAGAATAACTATTAAATATTTGCCTATTCTTTTTCAGTCATTATAAGGTCAAATTAAAACTTCTAACTGCCTAATGATAATAATTTACACCCAAGGATGCATGGATTCAATATCAAATGTGCTTTTCAGAAGTTATAAATAGGACAACTGATTACCTTATCAAACAAAAAGCTGTCACAGTATCCTGAACATAAGGAATTTACCACCAAAATAATATTCTCCTGAAGAGAGTAGAATCTTAACAAGCGAATGTCATCATCGATGCTTCATCTTCACAAGAGAGAATATCCAGTACTGTACTTTGTGGTCCAAAGCGTTAAGACTTACTGGTCCTGAGCAGTCACCAGACGACAAATACATTTAATCCCTGGCTGGGATCAGTGGGGTGAATCTATTCCAACTCTTCAGGACTGCGTGACATCATAATCTGACGTGTAGTTGCCTGCCAAATGCAAAATAAGGTTGGTAGCAAGGTCATCCTTAGAAAGTGCATATCAGATTGGGGGGGTTTGACCCATTCCTCATCCAAAACAAGATTATATTAAATGTATACAGTAGTAAGTCATTCTCACGAATGCTTGTGTCGGAGAGTGAGGTTTAACACTGCGCAGCTACCAGCTGGCCACCGTTACACTTGCTGACTTCAAACTCGAATCAAAACACCTCTCCCTTCAATGCCATAGGCTGCTTCCTCAGAAGCTCCGCCCCACACATTGGAAATGCATTGCGAAGGCTAGGGCATTGTTGTTGTATGCGGTCTGCACCACTTTCTTTGTGTTCCTATTTACAGACCCAGAACTGTAGAATTAACGGGCTATTATTTCAGCACTCACACAGAATGGTAAGCTAGCAGACTGCCTGGAGATATTTCGTGAACTTGACAAGAAGTGTATTAGCTTACAATCGCTTAGTATTCCTTTAATAAGCTAATGAGGCTCCAAGGCCAAGGCCAACATTAACTTTTCCACAAAGTTTAAACATCACGGCAAAATTCTGATATTATTTTGTCATCAGATGGTTTAGCCAGAAGTGGTGCGATATCTGGTTTCCAAGCTTAACTGTACAGATAGAATAACTTAATTTCTTGGCATTGCTCACAGGGCCTTGTGTGGCATAACGCCAGTTTGCTGTGCTCTGACAAACCAGTCCAAACCTCAGTGAAGTTTGCATCCATGATGAGAATGAGAATACATTCATTTATATTCCTTTTGCACGCAAAATAAAAGTGTGCTCAACCCATTTTTTTCCCTATTTTGTACTTCCTGGAGGTGGTGTAAGTGTTTATTGTTAAAATTAGACTAAAGGTTTATGTGGCGCTATTAATAAGGCTATTTGTTAACATTAAACGACAACAGATTAGTCTTATTTGGTTTCTCATATTTCTCATTTTTGTTGTGTGTCTAATATAGGCTAGATAATGATCGTTAATGTAATCTATTTACTGCCTTGCTTTCAGGTAAAGCAGTGCTGCTTTTTGTTGTAACGAAAAAAATTGCTGTAAAAATACGGCCAATTTGTGACAGTATATTACCGTTTCCCTTAAATACAGTATTTTACTGTAAATAACAATGCATTCTGGGATATGTCTTTGAACCAAGAGCAAAATGTATGCTACTGTTTTATATGACAGTTAAATACAATATTTAGTAAGTTTCTAGAAGCAGCATCAACCTGCCACAGAGTAAGCAGTTACATTTTCTTAAGAGATTTGTATTTTAGTTAGTTAATAGTATTCTCTGTGATATTATTTAAATTTGTTTTTGTTTTGTCTAGTTTTATATCTAGCTTTTTTTAGAATAGAAAATGAACTTATCTTTGCTATTTTAGAGAGCAAAGAAAAGGACAATTACATTATCAATGCATATTTTACTAAAAGAGTATTGAGATTGATTTTAATTAATTATTGATACATAAACCTAATGCTAATCATTAGGTTTATGTTATTGATTATCATCAGTAAACTATAGGCTACTGTAGGATAATTTAATATAATCTTTAATAGTTTATATTAAACTACCCCCAAATCTGTTGGGGGGTAGAACTTGTATTCCTAAATCAATTTATCCCTCTCATAGGTTTCTAAAATATAAATATTTTATGAAAAGCCAGTAGCCTTGAGCTTATTGTTGCGTTGCAATCGAACATAGGCTATACGATCCATGCCAACAATGTGATGAGGCTACATTCCTCCTTGATGCCTACATCAGCTCACTAGGCTATGTGACAAGTGTTTAACATCTCCCAGGGCTATTTTGAGTCAAAAAAGCCTTTTGTAGCCACGAAGTGTCTAGTCCTTTAGGTTCATAAATAATAACGATGGTCAGGAGAGAAGAGAAATGTGAGAAACAAAGCCTGGATTAACAAATAATACAGTAATGGTCATGGCCCCCCTCTCGTTTCCATACCAATGTACTTTTATGTCAATAGGCCTATTAGTTTAACAACGTCTGCATTCTTATACAATGATACGAGCATTAGCAGACGGGCATCATTAATGGTTGACGCGCAATTCGTCCAAGTATCGGATGATTTGTCCTCAATTTGCACAATCGACTATTTTAAAAGGCTACTAACAGTAACAGTAGTCCATGATATTAGCCTGCAACCTTTGTATCGTTTTTTTACAGTCCGTTAAGAAAGAATGTGGTCTAGTTCTCATGGGGATCTTGACTAGGCTACAGTATGTTCACTTCATTGACTTAGTAACATATTTTAATCCACCCCCGGTGTTCTACGGTCACTATACTGTGGGACAAATTATTAAATAGGCCTAATACTGATGGGAACTTGATAGGGAAATCATTCTTGATAAATCAAAGACGTACAACACAGCGAGTTTCATGAACCTGCTTTTTATTTATAGTATGTACAGTAAGATAAACTCCTCAAAGTGTTGACGGCTGCAACAAGCTCCTCTCTGCTTGTCTGGTTGGATTCTTCTTCAAAACATGTTTTATGGGGTTCTTGTCAGGAGCCACTGTCGACTCGTCGCTGGGGATGACTTTATTGAAGGTTTCCCCAGTGTATATCCACGCCTGGGCCTCAGAACTGCAGCGGGAAAACATGAATGACTTTAGAGTGACTTTATTAATAGATAGATAATAATATAATAAATAACTGAAATGTATAGGCTACTTCGGGGAGAGGTAACATTTCTTACCGAGCCTTTCCATATTTCCACCCAAGCATTTTCATGATTTCTGACTGTATTTACAGACACTGTGATGTTATGACTGATGGAAAGTTTGCAACATTTGCGTGCAGAAGTGCGTCCATCGCTCCGACGACCTCACTGAAACAGGAATACTGTAAGATAAAGGCTCTTGCACAGTAAGGCCGAATATTCGATTGATCCTGTGGGTTTGTGGACAATGGCTTACACGGTCTTCTTAATTGGCTTCGTGTTTCTGCGTAGCACGGGCCCATGCTTGAGGTGCCGTAATGGTGGCGGCGAATACCTCTATTCCCAGATCCAATAAGATCCTGGAAATCATGAGCACAGAATTCCCAGACCGCCGCAGAGCCCTCACATACTCACTTAACTTTGCATCTAGCTTTGTCATCGTGATGTTGAAGGTAGAGGGTTCGGGAACATTTGTGCTGCTTAATAGTCGAGGCCATTTCACACCTTTCCGCAAAACGCCCACTTCTATACTCCGCCCAAATCATCCCAAATAAAAGCGGAGTTGCACTGGAGTCAAATCAAACACCATTTCGTCAACTTGCGAGGATGCCGAAGACAAGGAGTTCCTACAAGAGCAGACCAGGAGCCGCATCCAATGGCCCAACAAAGGTATATTGACCTCGTTTGGTTAATCTATGCCCAGGTGTATTAAACATGTTTTGTTGTTGCTATGGACACATGCACTAACTAATATATGATGTGTGTGTTTGCAGCTCAAACGTGAACTATCTCCAGAGACTGACGAACAAATGGTGAAACCCAAAAAAAGCACGGTGCTTAAAAAAGCGGTAGGTTCAAATTTCTGCGATTCCGTGTGTGTGCGAGCACTTTCTGTGTTTATGTTGATCTTTACTAACTGTATCTCTGCTTTATAGGGTACTGTTATCTCGTCCAGTATGAGCAGAGATGTCAAACCTTTGCTACCACCCAAAAGCGCTGAGATCGAGGCATCGCAACATCTCACACAGATGTACGTCAGCCAGGCGAAGATAGACGTGTCCGGGGCGAAGCTGGACGTGACCCTGGCTAAGCTGGACGTGACCGAGGCGAAGCTGTACGTCAGCCAGGCGCAGATGGCCGTGCAGGCCGTCAGACCCCTGGCGACCAGAACCACCCTCATGGAGACGCAGGCCGAACTGGCAGAAACTAAGAGACTGCTCTCAGAATCCCTGGCACAGCACGGTGGAAACCCAGCCGCCGTGGGCATTAATCGCTTGCTGACTTCAGCTATCCACCCAGACATCGCCATCCCATGGGTGACACAAGAATTGAAAGAGGTCATAATGAACCACTGCCACGGCCGTCCAGGCCGCTACGCGGTTCTCCTCTTCCGCGCTGTTATTTCAGTGCAGAGATACAAGGCGTGGGCAACCAACACGAACTGGGATGGCGCAAGAGGGAAATATGCACTGCCCATAAACCTCCGACGGTATCTGATGGACACCGTGGTAGCGACGTTCCCAGATGTTACCAGCTCTGACTCCATGCGCAAAAGGGTTAAAGATCGCATTAACGAGTATCTGAGGATACCCAGAGGCACAGGCGGACATGGTTTGGGTGGCTACATGTGTGTGTAAACCTTAATCTACGTGGGCTGTTCCAATAAACAGGAAAAACAAAGATTCCAATGTTTTCTGTGGTTTATTGATTTCCTTATTGAATTGACCGATGTTGGTATTGCTGTTTATGTATGTCAATTTACTGTACGCTTTTCTTATAATGTGCTGGTCCCAGTGGCCCGTTTACATTACAATGCCTTCCAACAATACCCCGATCACCAGCTGTAATCTAAACGCAGCAGGATATAATAATCTGATTGTGCAACGCAGTGTTGAAAAAAGGATGAAAGAAATAAGGTAACAAAGTAGAACATTAAAATACATTGTTAAACAGTTACAACGCTACTAAACTATAGGGAGAACGTATATATAGGAAAATGCCATGATAAAGAATACAGTATGTTTTAAAATTTTCTTTTAGAGATGTCCACAGTGGAAATCTAAACAATGTTATGCCTTTCTCAAATATTGCAGGTGAAAGACGCATAAACGTGCATTATTAAGCATGTATACAATATATGTGCACATGAATTGAAGTAAATAAAATAAAAAATAAACCAAGATGGATACAAAATAATATACAAACACTAAAATCTTCAGAAAGTCACCGAGTTTAATACAAACATAAATGGAAGACAGACAGAATTAAATTCCAACGAAAAGCAGAACTGACTGTTACCTGAAAGCAAGGCAGTAAATATATTACATTAACGATCATTATCTAGCCTATATTAGACACACAACAAACATGAGAAGTATGAGAAACCAAAAATGTTGCCGTTTAATGTTAAAAATAGCTTTATTAATAGCGACATATAAACCTATAGTCTAACTTTAACACTAAATACTTACACAGTCTCCAGGAAGTACAAAATAGAAAAAAATGTTTTGAGCAGACTTTTATTTTGCGTGCACAAACGAATATAAATGAATGTATTCTCATTCTCATCATGGATGCAGACTTCACTGAGGTTTGGACTGGTTTGTCAGAGCACAGCAAACTGGCATGAAAGAAACCCATGATATTCACGTTTCAAGCACATCTTTACTGGGTGAGCCATATCAGTCACTGACTAAACTAGACTCCACCACAGTTTAAATGTGCTTATTCATTAGATATGAAACCAATATCTCAGAATAGCAGCAAAAAACAGTTAACTGAGTTAGAATTGTATAATACATTGATTGTAATATAACTGATGTTGCTGCGTTTGTTAAACACCAGCCTACTGTCTGGGGATAGTGATGTCTTTCATTCATTGATATAGAGACACAACGCAGTAGCGAACTGCTCAGACTGGTTAAGCGCCACCTGGCGATAATTTAGCAAAACTGCAGCCAAAACCTCAAGACATCATATGACATGCTGCGTTATGCCACACAAGGCTCTGTGAGAAAGGCAGAGAAATGAAGTTGTACCATCTGTACTGATTGTGTCGTTCTCTTTATTGTCAGTGCTGTGTTTATTTATTTCTTTATTCATTATTTCTTTATGTATTTGTGTTGTTTTATGTGCATTTTAACCCTCCTGTTGTCCTCGGGTTTCAAACA
>JAODUG010064590.1:0-14106 GCA_027564795.1 Aphredoderus sayanus
AAGTTTGGGGTTCCTTGCTGGAGCTGCTGCCCCCGCGACCCGACCTCGGATAAGCGGTTGAGGATGGATGGATGGAATAAATAAATACACTCAGCAATGGCAATTAAAAAACACACAAAATCATACACAATCAGATGACGCCGCCGGGTGGCCAAATAAGATATTTTTAAAAGGACATCACGAAGGTTGAGAGAATCATGAACATACCCTGTACAGATTACAAATAATACATACGCACTGGGCTGTCACTGAATTATTCTCTCACTCACTCACACGCGCGCGCACACACACACACACACACACACACACACACACACACACACACACACAGACACATAGGTCTAAGGTATACACATGAGAGGAAGACAGTGTGTGAGAAAGAGATACACAAGAAAAGCATTCAAGTGACCCACAGAGTAAATATGTTGGACAATGTAGGTCTCCCGTTGCTCATAAATCCTCTGCAGGATATATAGGTGATCCAGAACAAATAAGAAGTCCTCTGAATGGTGGTTGGGTAATGCAGTACACCCACCCCACCCACCTTTCTGCAGACGGAGGGCAATATCACTGCTGAGGACAAATAATGTCAGTCCCCGTGGAGCCACTATATCCCATGCTCTTGGCCTTTTAAGCGGTCTCCACCGGCGTCAGCTCATCCCATCCCATCTCGTCTCATCCACTTGCCTCTTGCCACTCAGCTAGTGTTGACATTCCCCACATGTTCCGAAAGATCTGCTCTGGCTAACCACGTCGCCGCAGAATGCCGGAACAGAAGTAATCACCCAGCATGCAAAGCAGCAAAGTCGCTCCGTACATTGTGAGGCTGAGGCTTGCAGGTTAGCTCCCACTGTGAGACCCACCTGGCCTCCTCTCTCTGAGAGTAATCTCATTCAGCTATCTCTGCCGGAAGAAAATGTGGTTTCCTCTTGCAAACGCCTCACGGGGCAGTTATCTGCTCTTCTAATACGCTTATGTCTTCCAATTTAGACATAGTGCAACATCAGGCGTTGCTGCAACCAGTGTTATCGCACAGAACAACAAATGCTGCATGTTTCACCGAAGTTATTTCTTTGATAGCGTACTCTGTTCCTTTGTGACTGCCTCTACACATCCCAGAGTATCGTCTTGATTGTACAAGCTCTGATTGGATGGGGTCATTTGGGGGCAGCCTCAGTCCAAACAGCCAAAGTTTAAGAGCCCCCAGGTAAATCTAGCTGTGTGACCTGATCACCCTGCGACATTCTCCTGGCTCGCAGGGCTACCTCATCAACCCTTTTCCTTTGTGTGCCCATGAAAATCTGAAAATCAATAACATCACCTCTGTGTCATTGAAATCGTTTAAAGCGTAAAATGTGGCAAGCCTGCAGACTGGACCTGCTGTTAGTGAGAATTATTACTACTTACGCATATATATTACACCTCAAGGGAACGCCAATGAAGCCCTGTTCGGTTAGATTTTACCCACCATAGATTTCCCTTTTATATTCACTGGGTTCACACTGGTTTCATTGTCGGCATTCAGTTTCTGATGCTATTGTAGTCACCACCGCATTTCACCTTGACTCACCAATGGCCTGCTATCATCTCTTTTTAACAGGGACGGTCAGGCTTGCATCTGTCAAGGCTTTCAACACCGCTTAGACCAACCACTCCATGTCTGTCAGCTCACAGGCTGTCCCCCCACTCCTCATAAAGAGACACCCTCCGGCAGTTTCTCTTGTAGATCCGAACAACGTTATCATCGATGTCATTACTGTCTTTATTGCAATGGAACTAATGTTGTGGCAAATTGTGGCCATTGCCGGTTACCGGCAATGCTGTCGCCAGGGTTCGGCGACGGCAGACTGTACAAGTTGTGTTCCTCATCCCTCGATCTTTGTCTCCCCTGCTCTTATGTCCTTTTCGACTGTGGCTGTTACATCCCATTAGCTGCCTGTATACAGGGCTCTTGATGGGAACATGTGCTGTGTGCCACAGCAGTGGCTCTCAGTGTAGTGGAGCCAGACTCCCTGGGGTGCAAGATGTGGATGGAAATGCGATGCTGAAAAAATGTACAGTTCAAGAAAGAAGATTCAAAATTAATAAAGTAAAGATGAATTTCTATGAGGAGATTATCAGCTGACTATGTTGCCCCATTGAGGAAAGAAGGATTTGCTAATGTCTTTATTACTGAGGGACCGGTAAGGCGTCATATACCCCTCCCCCTACAGTCCTGTGTCTAAGCGCTTTGACTCTACGAGCTCTGTAAGGGGAGGAGGAGTAGAGAGCAGTGCCACACACGCTGCACAGTAGCAGGGGTACGCATTACGCTCTCAGTGTGTCACACCAAAACAATGGTTTTGTTTTCCACCACTACCTTTTACATGCTTTAATGCTATGCTAATTCTGCAGCAAAGCACCAGTTGTTTGCTGTTTTTGGGAGCCACTGCACTACAGCACGTACAGCACAGAAGGACTATAGCCCTGCCGCCACCTCACCTGATAAGACATGGCTCATGCACAGTGCACAGTGGGGAAGTTGTTATGGGCTGCAGGGAAGCAAAGATGAAAGAAAACATTGCAACATGTTCCCTGCTTTAAACCAATAGCTGCTGTAAGACTTATTCTATAAATATAAATGCCATGTATAAAGTACTATTTTCCATTATGTTTGTGGACTGTGGAATTTGGTAGAAATGTTGTGGCGCTATGAGTCTGGCCTGAGGCTCTGTAGTAGACCTAGGCACTGTCAGAAGCTCTGCAAACAACACGCTCTCTCTCTTTCTCTGTGTGTGTGTGTCTAGCACCACTAGGGACAGATAGGGAGGTGTGCACATTTGATAGTAGAGTACACTCACAGATGGGGGAGTTTCATCTGAGTGTCAGTGTGAATCCTCGGGGGGAGAATCACAGAGGCAAATGAATCGGAGGCGTCATCCCCGCTGGTCGTGGAACGTACAACAACTCCATGGCCGGCTGGACAGCAGGAAGACACACCCAGACTACACACAGACAATATCGACAAACTGTGTGCGGTCTCCAAGCCGCCCGCCAAAGCCCATGTAAACGGGAGAGAACTGTGCTGTAATGATGTGGGCTGAGTGCAGGTGCAGATGGACTGAGTCACGAACAATAAACACGCACTAAAAAGTGATTTGACAAACAGTTATTCTAAATAACACATTAATCTTACATTGTGCCTCGGCAAACAACAACCAACACCACTCCCCATACAGACCCAGTCACACTGTATGCTGTATACAGCACAGCAGGTGCAGGTGCAATGAATGAATCCAAGTGATTGATGAAGTCCGGTGTTTAGCTGGGGCACATGGGTGGCTGCAGGCCTGTAGTTAGCACGCTGGTGAGGTAGAATGGGGAGGAGGTGCAGCTCTCCTAGGTGCGACTCTTGACTTTACAAGAACATGCAAAACACCACATGAAGACTGTATCCCAGCTGTGGAATTAAACTGTTTTACACTAGGAGCCTGTTCCAATCAGACTAAACATACATGGCCACTTGTAGCAGATATACACACAGCTAACACAGGTGGGTTTTGGCAAGCTGTGTATAGCATTGTTTATTCTCAACGTAATTGTATACAAGCGAATGAAGAGCAAGTCCAGGATGTAGCCTCCTGCATCTGTGTGCAATATCCAGTTCTCCTCTCCCACTGTCCGTTTACTAGGGAGACAGGTGCCCACACCCGTCCCAAATGCCCTTGAACCACACCCCCACCAATCTCTCCCCCCACAGACTGCTAAAACCACCCGCACCTCTAAACCACTTATAACGTTTGCCTGTTGCGAAAATGTTTGGGGCTGAAAGTTTCTTAACTTTCATGTTATGGTGAGATATTCATACATATGTGAATGAATATGTGACTAGCTGTGTGAGTAATAATCCTATACATGGAGGCTGTCAATATCAATTGGTTAGTACATCATTATTTTTATTTTGGAAAGCGTCTTGGTTATTTTCATCTTCAGCCAAACTGCAGTCATTTGTCTGTCACTCAAGCTTTATTCAAAGTAAATACCCATAGAGGAAGAAGTGGCACACAATGTAAAGATATGACCATAAGTGTCTGAATTCCCATCAATGTGGCATGTGGTTCTGGCTTAATTTTTGAAGTTTCCTTTGACATGAGCTGCTGTTATAACTAATTGACTAGTTGGTGCTCCATGAAGTTTAGTTTGACACCACTGGAGTGGATCAAGAGGAATAGATCTAATCTAATCTAATTAAATCTAATCACAGAAGTCTTTGAGTGTTTTGCTGAAACATTGCAGTGGCATTTAATTAACATGAATTCCAACCTGCGCTATTTAAGATAACATGACAGCTCCTCACACACCCAAACAGAGATTAAAGTGAATCTGCACTGGCACAATAAATATGTAGGCCTATAACAGGTTGAAGCAATTTGAGATAATGATCACAACAAAAGCACATTGGGTGAAAAGGTCTGTCTATATTGTCATAAGAAAATGGTCTGAAACAAAGACTTTTACAAATCACAGCTCACCAAGTCACTTGAGAGAGAATGTAATTATGGAAACTGTTACCACGAGTGTATAAGGAGGTGTTTCATGGTGACTGGAGGCAAAACACAAATTCTACTACAGTGTATGCAGTATAGTACCCTGTATGGATGGACAACGGACCGGAGTTTGCAAGAACTAAAGAATGCCATCAATGACAGAGACAATTGGAGGAAGTTTGTCCATCGGATCACCAAGAGTCGGATACGACTGAGTGGATAAAACAACAAAATGGATGGACATGCCCAATATTGGAGCTTTTGAAATGCAAAGTATTTTGAAATGTGAGATCGCACTCACCAGTGGGTTAAGACACATATTGTCTTGACATGTCACAACTCTGTGAACTTGAAAGTACTGAGGCATTTGTTTTTGGGTCTGAAACACGCCCCGGTGTCTACAATGTGTTATTGGATGTAATTCTGTTTAATTAGAGATAGGGAACAAATACTGGGCTGTGTGCTCTCGTGCGGAGAGAAGTGATTAACCGCTGGCTTTGTTTAAATATAATCCTGTCAATCACAACGTCCTTTGTCTTGGCTGCTAATAAGTATTTCATTGTTCAGCAAACACGATTTCCCCCAAAAATGAGATGAAGGATTAAAAATAATGAACCGCTCCTCTACTCATTTGCATCTATGAGTTGTGGGGCGAAGTAGATTTGGGGAACAAATTGATGAGAGCTTCGTTTCCATTAAGGTTCCACAAGCAGCACAAACAAGATTGGAATTAAGGAATGACTGAAGTTGCTTGAATGATGGGAACATTCTACAGTCCAGTCATGTTTGATACATCAGGTTGAGCAAGCAAAACGTGCCCAAACCATCCCAACACAGTCCCGCTGGTCCTTCAGTTGCCAGGTATCCTGCCTCCACCTGCCGTTGGATGAAACCAGAGATATCTCTTGAAGGTTCAGTTCAGCCCCACTGATAAATGCATGCCGGTGTGTAACGGTTTGTTGCAGCTCGACATCCTTTCTCTTCACAGGAGTCTGTAATACACAGGGAGCCGTATCTGAAGTCTGCTGCATGAAATGTGTCATGTTTTCTTTTAGAGGCCAGTCTGAACTTGGCCAGTACCCCTCATGACATTGGTTAAAATGTCGAGCCCCTGCTAAATCTAAAAAGGATTTGTGAAAACCAACAAAGTGATTGATTTTAATTGCAACCTCATTCTGTATTTCTGTGTTTACTAACTGCACTGTTGTCTGTTTATAGGTAACTGTTAATTTCTTCAGTGCCCCCAGAATCTCTAAAGTATCATTGAATATATATTACCACGGACAGTATGAGCCTAGGAGTGCTCTAGGAAGGGGAGTAGAGAGGAGTGTGAAAAAACAGCTCCCATGTGTTCTCGGAGATAGCTGATCTGACTTTTTCATGATCAGACTGCACATAATAATATTGTATCAGATCTTCACAGGATGTTCTTAGTTATTCGCAGTTCACGACGTCTATGCTTCTAATATTCATATACTGTATATCTTTTTACATTTCATGTCATCTCTGGGGTTGCTCTGTCCACTTTCAAAACGTCTCTTTAAAGCCTATTCTATCACGACTCTCTTTTCTTAGCTGAAATTCAAGCAAATAGGAGGAAGTGATGTCTGTATCTGAAATGCGTGTCTAGTAACAGTCTCGCTGAAATGGCAGTGATACTCCCCAGACCCATGTCTGAGAGATGATATTTTGTTGAACGGTAGGCCTATTTCATTTCTCATTATGTCCTCACAGGCATTCCATCATATCCCCTGTTTCTCTCTTTGTGATGTGTCCTCTGATGTGTCTCTCCTCCCCTCCCCTCCACCAAGAATATCTTCCAGGCATCACACTTTTTTCATCCCTTTATCCCAGGCATTCCTGTGAAATGTGCTATCTATACAGGCTCTATTCAGACAGGGATCTGCCAACATGTATAATGACGAGCACTATTTTCCCCATTGTGAAGCAGATAAGTGGTGATGACGCACCAGTGGTCCCACTGACCTCCCTTTGTTCCCTTGACATACAACATACTACAGGCACTCTGGGCTCGCTGACAACATGTACAGGTGGGTTCTGTCTTTTATAATTGACCGGGCATCAAACTGTTACAAGACCCAAGGAAGCGCTGCCTTCAGTACTCTGCAATCATTCTGAGGCTCCTGTGAGCACACTTGCATGTGTTTATTAGAGATGAATGCGTTTTTCAACTGAACATGAGTTTCATATTTTGTTTATAATAATTCATCCAATAATTTATTGTAGAAGAATGTACTAATTAATTTGCCTGGCTGTGGCAAGACACGCTTGTTGATAGAAGGACTTTGTAAATGGATGACTCTTGTCTTTATCAAAGGCCATTGTTTTTTCTGCAGGGTTGTGAGAACATTTTGGAGACCAGCCATTTCCAGTCATCAGTTTTGCAATTAATAGTACACCAGTCTCAGTTTCAATAGGAAGATTTAACTTCAGTGACTGTTAAAACGAGGATCTTAAAACGATGTACCCATCACACGATGGGTACATCGTTACCCACAATAGTTTCTCACTTCTCATCCATTCTTTGTCATAGTGTTTCTTATGCATATGTTAAAATCACTGTGAAGGAGCATATCTCGTCCTTTTGAGTTGTTTTACATTTTTAATTTCTTTTTTTGGCCGGAATTTTTTAGTACTATCAGATTTGAAGATTAATTAGCAACTTTGTGTGGAGAACTAATTCATTCTGTTGTCACAAAAACACAAGCTAACATTTGGACTCTGTGGAGTTCAAATATGACAAGGCTAACATAACAATGCTAATTAACCACAGCAGGCTGTGAGCACTGAGCACTGTTTGATGTGAGACAATGTACTTACGCTTGTTGGTGCCAAACCATAAGTCTTGAGTACAACCCTGAGGCTTAATCAAAACCTGTCAAGATACCAAAATTACAGAACATGGAAAGATATAAAACCTGTACAGTGTAGTGATCCAAACCCCTCTTTGAACTGCAGGTCTTATCCCAAAGCAGATGACGCTGAAAGTTCTCTGGTGTTGTCTTTATCTACCCTTTGTTCTCTACTTGTCTCTAACATGAAAGGGAAACCTTTCTGTGGGCCATTACCTCTGCTTCTAATATCTCCTTGGGCTTTGCATCTTCAAATCAATCCATTTTAAGGGCATCAATATAAAAAGATAGGCTTGCACTTTTTGAGGAGAGGGAAGTTGGACTCCTGCATGCATACTATGCATGCAGGAATGTAATGTACTGTACTGTACAATTAAACTGTAGCAGGTATCTCAAATGTCACTAGATCATCTCAGTGCAACGGCTGGTCTCTCTCACTGATATTGCAGAGGGCATTAAAGGCATTGCGTTATGCTAATGAGGCAACTGAAGCAAGCAGTACACCATCTGTTGTCATGTGCCAGCTGTAGCCAGGTAGAGTCAGTCATTCTGGAGAATGCTTGTTGATATCTGAACGCCATCCAAACAAAAACACCTCTCCCTTCAATGTATACAGTGGGGCTCTCTTAGAAGCTCTGCCCCGCACATTGGAAACACATTGCCTGTGTAGAAACACACACTTATGTTTTTTCAGGACATGCACAGAATGGGCAGCTAGCCCAAACAGTGTATTACCTTACCTTTAAAATGTACAGTATATAATAATAATATAAATTCACATTCAACTTGTAACAGCTTGTGCTTATCGTTTAGTATTTTGCTACTTTATCAAAGAATGTTTTTATAAATTATTTCATAGATTATGTGGAGTAGCACCGTAGTATGCACATTTTTAACATGCTCTCAGGAAACAGTTGCTTTAAGTAACTGTTGCTTTAAAACCAACTGCTCACCCTGCTCCCTCTTCCTGTGAGTGTCAGTCTTTATCAATGAGTGATGCTGAGGTTATTTAAATCAACACAACAGTCTTAATTAAGTAGCCTATTTCAAATCAGTCTACTGTTACTAAACAATAGCCTACATGTATATTATATAGTTATTGTTGTGCACGTGCACACTCTTGATATTCTATGCTCACTGTCACAACAACGGAAATGACTGAGGTTGTGTTATATGCTACGGTAGCCTGCCAGTTATCAGCAGCTAGGTTTACAGGTTGGGTCATCTGATAGACTTCACTTCCTTGCAGCTTGTATAGCCTAATTCTCTGGAATACTATGGTAGAGGACTATGGGTGGTCACATTCTCATAGGGGCGTTACCAAACTGTGAGGAGCTTCTACGTAGCAAGTATGTGCTTTTCTAATTTTCCTGTTTCTCCGCCTCTTTTCATTCTATGACCATTACAACCCAGAAAGGTACTGTAACAGTCTACTGAAAAGCCCAGTACTTCTCAAACTCACATCGACATAACTATTGTCAAAAACAACAAGAAATATTAGTTTCTCGTGGAATGACTCCTTTAACTCCTCAGAAATCATACAATATGCATCTTCCACCGTCACACATCAGTGATTGACAGATACTGTAGATGTCATCATCATACAATTTGTTAAGTGACAATCCCTGTCAGTTGTACATTTGTAATGGAAGAGGAGAAGCGATGGCATTTCGCGCTTTGCCAAACAGGAAGTTGTTACATCTGAAAAGTAATTATTGATGACTCGCTGTCATTGCTTTCTGTCCAGCTAGATGAGATGCAGTACCTGCACTTCATATAAGATAAGGATATGTATAGTACTTGTTAGCATCCTCAGAATGAAGTTAACCAAGTGAAAACTCATTGAGGAATCTATCCATCCCTGGCTGGATAAACTTAATGCGTACTTAATGCGTTCATTTGAATAGAAACAGCTAATTAGTATTAATCATGTTTATGCTTTTTTCCTCTCTTTCCTTTTTTAATTCTAATTCCGCACCAGAATCTTCCATCTTGCTTTAGCCATCAGCCTTAACATCTGTTCTCTGGCAAGGACTCTCCATTTTATTCATGGACACATTCTGCTGAAGGACCCAGCACACTCATTGCACAGGCCAACATGCTTAAAGTACAAAAAATACTTATAGATAATAGAACTAATAGAAGTGTATGAGCATGGGTTTTAATTATTGTAACACTTTAACTCTCCTGGTTCCCTTTCCCTTTTCTTTTTTTCCTAGTCTGACATCTCTCTGTTTTGTCCTTAGTTCTGTTCTGTTTAAATGTTACACCCTTGTAACCTTGGAAACCTGCTCCATCACACAAGTGCCATCTCCCTGGGCTGTTGTGGATGATGTTTCAGCTGAGGTGAACCCCAGTAAGCATTTTGGTAGAGCTTAAAGGTGGTTGTGGCTGCCCAGAATCTTACATGTACTGTATGTACTGTACTGTAAAAGTAAAGACAGTGTTTCTACCCTCCTTGTTACTCTTGTTTAGAATTTGACTAAAGTTGCAGGAAAACACTTGCTGTAAACAAATCCCCTCACTCGCAAATGAGAGGAATCAGGAAATTATCATATAAAAAAGAAATTATGCAGTAATACAAACATGTCCTTTGTGATTAAAGGAAAAACTGCAGCTGTATATTAATGCCATTTCCCATTTAAATATCTATTCTCAGATCGATAGAAGGCTGAAAGGTCAATCAAATTAGTTTTCTTGCTCTAAGTTTGCTATATCCCAAGACAATATACTGTACTATACAAAAGAAATTAACAGGCATTATCAATTATTGTTTAATTAGAAAAATGCTATCATCAATATATGGTGTGTGTGATGAAATCCCAGCGTGGCTAACAGAAGGTGGACACATAAATTAGATCTCACCTTGGGTGGATTACATTTTGTGCTGTAATGCCTAAAGCTTAATGACTCTCTGTGGGCTTTGCAGTGATTTACGCATTTCTGAGACAATTAATATGCATTGCAGAATATGACTGGATTAGTTCTGTTGCACTGCCAAGTGCTGCAAATGATGGCAACTTCTGCCATAATTTACTGTATATTACACTGTAAACAATTTCCATGTATTTTACGGTGAAAAACTTTCAACTCATGTTTGTAAACTGAATAGGTGTACAGTTTTTCTCAATCCATTTAACACATTCTCCAAACTCAGGTTACTGCTCTCAAAACAGTTAACACAGTGATCTGAACACTACGTAATTTAACGAAACAAAATGTACATTTTCCTTCATTTCATACAATTTACAAATCACAGGCATCATACTCCGCGCACAAAAGTCACAACTGTTTTCACAATAGTTCCCACAGCCAAGCGAATCATTCATATAAATTACAAACATATGTGTACCATTTTCCAAACACATCAAACTAAACTCTGAGATTCGTTAAATGCTCAGTTGCACGTTGCATGTATTCAATTGCCCTGACAGTGATATCAGATTGTGTAGTAATGCAAACAACACAAGGAATGCAATTGTCCTAATTGAATACACAGCTGTCTTAATCACAATTAACAGCAGAGGAAGACAAATGAAAAGGGCTAATGGAAGAGGTGTAAGAGTGAGAGGTGGTGGACAGGACAGAGGGAGAGGAGTAGAGGGTATAGGAAGAGGAGATGGAGCAAGAAGAGCTGAGGATGTCAGAAGAGAAGAGGGAGGAATGTTATTAGTCATTGTGCCACAGTCAATGTCCCTGGACAACGAGGAGGCAACATCACTCTTTGTGCTGTCTGCCAATGGTGTTGTGGCACACAATGCTGTCTTGGGGACATATAACACAGAAAGGCTCCTACATTTTTTAAACATCCTCAATGACATTCACCTTCTGAAGGGTAATCAGGAGCAAATGGAGCAGAATTTTGTGGTTGTCTGGGACAATGTCCCATTCCACCGGTCAGCAACGGTGAGCGTCACACACATTTCGCAAGGGTGTTCCTTCCACTATATTCTCCTTTCTTTAATACAATTGAGGAGTTCTTCTCCTCTTGGAAATGGAAAGTGTACAATCGCAACCCTTACAACCAAGTAGGTCTACTACAAGCAATGGAGGAGGCCTGTGGAGACATTGATACACAGACATGCCAAGGGTGAATTCTGCATTCAAGGCGTTTTTTCCCACGATGCATAAATCTGTGACGTTGATTAAATACTGTGGCCAGATGTTATTGAGGGGCATGATCAATAAGTGAATTGATTCAATGAGTGTACAGTAGTACTTTAGGTAAAGGACTTTAAGGAACAACAAGTCAAAGTTATAGAAATGAACCCCTCATTACAAAACATGTATTTGCAATCATTTATTTATATCTACAGCTGAAGTTGTTATCAACTCAACAGAGAACACACTTTTAGTTTTTATGTTAGTATTTAGTTTCAATAAATGCATTACTGAATTTGACTGCAGTGTTTTACTGTGGAGTGAATATTGACCTGTTTGGCCAACATAAGAGTGTGTTCTGTGTAGATTGCTGTGTTAACTGTGTTAACTGTTTTGAGAGCAATTACCTGAGTTTGGAGAAATGTGTCAAATAGATTGAAAAAACTATACAGCTTCTGCAACAGTGAAACACCGTAAATATACATATCAGCCAAAACAATTATTTTTACATTTCTGCATAAGATACATAACTCCACTGTTAAATAATCTTGCACTGTGTTTATAGGGGAATTATTATGTATATTCAATTTATAATCTTCATACATACTTCCACAAGAATTTTGATGATTAACGTAAAAGATTGGTGGAATGAGAAAGAAAAGAAAATGTTCTTGTTAAACAAAAAGCGAAATCTCTATGGGCGTGCCATTTGTCTAGGAATGAGAATAAGGAAAATAATACGGTGTATAGGCCTAACCCTCATGATGTCCTCCAGGTCAAAATGACCCAAATCACTAGCATTTTGTTGCAGATAGAAGGCACTACATCTAATTCTACATCTTACACAGACATATGATTGCTCACTGCTGACACAACAAGGTGTGAGTTTGAAACTCACAGGAGGGTTAAGAGGCACAAATAAAACAAAGAAATACATAAAGAAATAATTAATAAAGAAATAATTACACACACCAATGACAATTAAAAAACACACAAAATCATACACAATCAGATGGTGCCCTCCGGTGGCATAATTCGATACAAGTAAGGACATTACAAGGGTTAATACAGTGCTATTCCACATAATAATATAATAATATACAGAATAATACAGAATAATATAATCTATGTGGAATTTTTACTTAAGAATGTCAAATACATTGCACTGACACCTCAAGTATATATGTCAACATGTGGAAAGGGACATGTAATGTTCACTTTAACCCTGCTGTCCTATGGGTCAAACTGACCCAACGCACTACCTCTTTGTAGCAGATAGAGGGGGCCAATCCTAATTCTATGTACATCTTACACAGACATGATGTGCACTACTGGCACAACAAGGTAGCATGTTTGAAAAGGAGGGTTTAAAGGCACAAAAAAATAAAAAATAAAATAAATGCACACAGCAATGACAATAAAGAGCACAACGCAATCAGACACAATCAAGTGGCGCCAACTGGTGGCACAATAAGATAGAAGAAAGACAACAAGTGGGTTAAGAAATGGTGTCTTTTCACAAATAAAATATTGAGATTGAGAGAAAATCTGAAGAGGACATGTGTACCTGTGGGTGCATTTGGGGATGTGGATGGCTGCAGTCTGATGGTTAGTACACCAGCGAGGGTAGCATAATATTGCTACTGGTTCAATAGACCAACCTACGTTAACTAGTCTTAAAGACTACTGTACACGTCTCAAGACATTTTCAAATATATGACTTTATGGTAAACATACTTTTGTTTTTAGAGATTATAGTTTTACTCTGGTTCAGTTTCTTTTTTCCCCCATAGATGTTATAACAAGTCTAGATTTAATAATTAAAAAACAATATACTGTTGACTTTAATTATGATGTATAATTGGTTTTAATATCAGTAGCAGGATAAAAGGTCAGCTATATTTAAAAAGGAAAATTCAATCTATCTACTTGAATAATCATTTTAATAACTTTCCAACTATTGAAACTTTATTCTGCTTTCCCCCAGAATAATGTATTCATAAAAAAACTTAAATATTAGTCAGGAACAAAGTTATTGAATAACCATACACCTCACAGGTCGAGGATTTGGGGAAGGGCCACAGCATACTGTTTTAACCAATGGCCAGATATTTATTATTTATTTTGTAGTCAAATTACTGTAGCATGTCGGTGAATCATAAAAACAGACGAAGAAGACATTTCATGTTTCACCTCAAGGAAGAAGACATTGTTTCACCTTATCCCTCGTGATGTCCTTAATTATATAGATTTACGCCACCGGAGGGCGCCATCTGATTGTGTATGAGTTTGTTTGTTTTTTAATTGTAATTTCTTTTTTACCTTTTAAGCCTCCTGTTGTCCTCAGGTTTCAAACACACAATTTATTGTGGCAGCAGTGCACATCGTATGTGTGTGTAAACTGTAAAATTAGGTTTAGTGCCTTTTATCTGCCACAAGGAGCTAGTGATTTGGGTTAGACCCAAAGGACATCATGAGGTTTAAGGAAGAAGGCATCACATATTTTGCCTCATCGAAGAAGGCAACATATTTCTCACCTCAACAGGCAGACAATACACACTTTCTCCCATTCAAATGTACAGTATGCAAGCATAATATTGACATTC
>JAODUG010064601.1:0-14106 GCA_027564795.1 Aphredoderus sayanus
CAGCTCCGCAAGTCCCTGGAGTGAGAACTGAGTTGTACCAGGCTGACTGACAGATCTAAGAGATGGGCTCCCTCCGCTGCTGTGGTGTGTCACCAGGCCTGTCTGCCTGCCTGCGTCACAGCACCAACACGTTCTACACCCATTGTTGCCTGCCTGCCTGCCTGCCGCAGGCCGGAGACACCCGGAACCTTCCGCTTGGGCCAAGTTGAGCCGTCAGTAGTACATTTGAATTAACTAATGTGTGAATTGTTAATGTGAATGTGTTATTGAAGATTGTGTGCTCAAATTGGGATATTTCTGCAGCCTACGTAATTATAGTAAAGTAATGCCATTAGTTTGATATATATGCACTGTATGGTATATACTGTTATACATATATTAATTGTGTGACATTAATAGATTCTTCAAAAACGTTTTTAAGCATTCAAAATGTAAGGCGTCTTAAAACCGATGTCGAAGTAATAGCTTCAGAAGTTCAACGCAACTTCTGCGTGACCTCTGTGTTTTGTGCCGCAGACTCCAGATTGGACAGACATGGTTTTTCTCCGCTAATCCTCCCTTATGTTGACTTAGCAGGATACCATAGACTCCTGATCCATTGTCTGCCCAGCGCTGGCCATTAAGGCAGAACTGGGGATGTTCCTAATGACTAGTAATTTCCCTGACTATCAAACTAAAGTATGAATTACGGTTTTAAGAAGAATGAAAATGAACTTTGTTCGAGACCTGTCTGGCCATACAGATGCCATGCAACCAGGACATTAGTCACGTTACTAGGCTAGATGCTTTGTAAAAGTTTTTTGTAATGCTACATATGGCTGTAAGCTCTGTAAGTATCACATGGTAGCAAAGAAACTAAAACAATGTTTTTATATATATATAAACTAGATTTATAAATTCCACATACGACAAATAACCTCATACAACACACAACACGGTCTGCTTTTGTCCAATCAGAGGAGATGTGACCGCAACTGTTTAACCCTCCTGCTGTCCTATGGGTTGAAATGACCCGGTGGCCTATGGGTTGAAATGACCCGGTGGCCTCACCAGTAGCGGGCGCCAACCACAACACGGACATATGACATTCCGCGGTTGGCGTTGCTATTGTATACTGTAGGAGCTGCTGGGAGCAATCCTGCAGGTCAAATCAGGCTAAGTCGTCTCTCTGGCACTCTGAGGTCAGCTAGCCTCAGCAAATCCTCCAGCCATAACTTAGCTAGTTTACAGGCTGGTTTGTGGCCTCTCCCTTTGTCAGACTAAAGATTCCCCTGCCTTAATTATGCAGCATACATAGCCACATAATCTCTTTTGACAGACGTCTGTTTAACAGGAACATCAAAATGATTACTTACCACAATTTAACACTTTTAAGTAAAGTGACCTATAATCTGTAATTTGGTGAATTTGTTGTTACTGTACAAATATATCTTTCTCTCATTGGAGACTCTTTTCACTCTGGTTTTTCCATGCTTGCTGACAGACAGGCTGCAGCAGTTAGGAGACAGTTTAAATGTCACTGGTCGGCAACCCTGCCCCCTAAGGGAGAATGAATCACTGCTGGTGCAGTCAGGGACAGAAGGGTTCAGAACGCAACATGTTTCTGTATGTTAAACACGCTATGTGCACAACCTGCTTGGGCTGATAATTAAGCCTTGTTAAATGGGTATTAAACGTGTTAAGCACTCAACTTTTTAACTTCCAAATACTAGTTCACTACTATATTGGTAGACAGGCTAGAAGTATGTTTATATAAGAAGCAATGGATGTAAATGAAGGCTTGAAACGGCTAGCACCTAATCATAAACAAGGGTGTCTCCAATTCATGGCAAATGTTATAGGGTGTACTTAACGTTGGCTTAAGGAAGCTACAGTCAGAGGTTTAACAAAATGTCAGTAACTCTTCAGGGGGCAAGAGGAATGCCCAGAGTAGATCGTCCTTCGTCAACGTCCAGCCACGTCTCTGTACTGGACCATGTCGGGGAACATGCCCTTGTGTCTGAATGCTGTCGTGACACAAACTCTGTGACTCCGCTTGCATCCGTGTCACTATTACAGATTAGTTTTACTTGAGCACAAAGCACTCACTGTAATTTGATTGTTGTCCTCCATGAATGTCCAGTTGCTTGGCTTCAGCCTGATACTGGTTCCTTTGTATGCCGTCATTATAACATACTTGTAATTGATTAAACCCGATCAAATAGCCCTCGACTACCAGTGGCTAGAGAGTGAGGAGCTCTATTGCTGTTATTTACCTTATGTCTCTGAAAGGTACCAACACCTCCCAGCAAACCCTGAAACACGCGGCTGCTTATGAGGATAAAGTGTTCATTGTTGTCTAAAGGCCTTTATTGCACTGCCATAGTAATGGCAGTTTAGTTAATTTGCTGCGCCTGGCGTGGGGTGAGAAGGCTATAGAAGCCATTGGAAACCGTGAGCTGTTATTTATTCTCACTTCATCTGTCTCCTATGATGTCAGATGTCCACCCCGGTATACAGTTTAGATTTAAAAATGCAATGGATTTAGGGGTGTGATGGTGGTGATGATTATTATTTGTATTTAAAAAAATGTTTTTAATAGAGAGGGTAAAGAATTGTGCACCTAGCCTATAGTAAGTCTCTAAGGGACAGGGTAGAGAGCATTGTGTGTGTGTGTACACGTTTTACTTTAAAACGTAAACAGCATTTTTGTGATTCTGGTTTCAACCATAAGGGCATTTCTGAACACAAATGTAGGAGTTGAACCTAGTTTTGGCCCTCCAAGATCCAGCTAGAGTTACTTAAGTTCAAGTGCAGATAGCGTTAGTTCTGAAAGGTCATGGTTGTCTAGTTAGTACATTTTGGCATTGTAGTACTGTGTGGTACAAGCAATAGTTTTTTTTTTTTTTGGTTCTGTTTGAATTACCACTGTATCAACAATAGTGTTGCTGTGGCTGTTTTGACTGAAGGTCATCATTGAAACCAGGTTTTTATCAAGGCTTTGAACAAGGAAGCGATAACATTCTCTTTGCCATACACTAGGTTTGATAATTGTGGTCCTTCTACAGACCAATGATAATTAAAGTCTCGGGAAGACAGAACTAAACACATCAGAAGATATGGTAGTGCAATAAAGATAAACCTCTTCCTGTCCTGACTTAACATTTTAGTGCTAGTTTTTTTCCCCCTCCATGTTTAGAATAATAAGCCTCTGAAGGCCAACATGTTCTTTAACATTTCCCCTAATTTCTGTGCAAATTGTAAATTCACAAAACTGAACAGGACGCAGGTAACACCTCACTGTTACTGTACATGGTGTCCCTATTGCCCGTTCTCCCTGCTGTGCCATCAGGACATTTGGGAACATTTCCGTGTTCTCATGTTTCATTGATGCAAGGTGCTCTCCTTCAGAGCAGAGATGCTTAATTTTAAATGACAGTTCCACTAAAAGGAGCTAGGTGCGCCGGGTGGCAAGCCACTCTCGGCACAATGTGGTGGTTCGGTCGGTTCAATGTGAGTGCAGCGCATCCCGTCAGCTGGGGCTGAGAGCTCAATTAAAGATCTGCCTTGTGACTACTTTAGAGAATGTGTCAGCCTCTAGCAGTGGAGTTGTTCAGCACACTGCACCATCTGAACTCTATCAGGCCAGGTCATGAACAGTACACTCTTTACAATACAGCCTTCATTTTAGAAACCACGTCCAAATCAAGTCCGCTTGCTGGTTGAATCACTTCACCTTTATACAGTAATGTGACTTTTTCTTTTTTATCATTTAGTTTCAAATAAAGTGTGATTACATATTGAACAAATATCATAATTCTTCCAAACCTAACGTGGCTTTGAAATGACAACAAAAATCTTGAGGTGAAGTCCGATAGCAGAATATATCCCCTGTAAATGTGTAAATGACCTCCAAGAGATGACGAATCTTATAAAAATATCTTCATTTTGGAGCATGCTCTTCACTGACCTAAACACAGCTGTGTTTTCTTCAACATCAAAGATGGCTCCCACGATGGGAGCCCTCACTCTCGCCACACGTAGCCAAAACATTGTGCTCTGGCAGCGCTGTACGTAACACCTTCGCAATGCTTCACTGGCTCTCTCACTGTCCATCTCAGCTGTCATTTTAAATGTAAACAAAATACTATACAATACTGTATCTCATGAGAAATGTGCATGTGATGCCTATTTTTAGTTCTTCTAGGTTTCATCCAGTCTACTGTTCACATGGTACTACAACTTAATGGAGACCTCATGGAACTGAGAATCCTTTTGAGGGCCCAACTTAAATTAAGTGGCTATAGAATATCAAAAAAAAAGTATTTAATCTTTCTGGACTTTTGATCTTGGTTTTATAATTTGCTGTGACTCCATACAAAACTAGCCTGTTCAAAGGTTTAAAGAATAGTAAACAATGCAGTATATACGTCATTTACCATAAGTCTGAAACTTGTTTGAAGGATGACCTCCTAGTTATGAGCAGCAATAACCTTCTCAGCATGTTGCATTAAACCTCCGTATTAAATTTGAAAAGACACCGAGTTTAAAACACAAGCGTTCCCTTAGATAACCATTACTCGGTGTATAAAGTTACACCCCACAGTGCAAGACATGAGATACTCATACATTGCCCGTGTCACTGCATATCTGTTTATGCTTTTCAAATTAGCTAAGGCTCAAAGATAATGTTCTTCTGATGAATAACGATGTTTTGTTCCAGGGTTTTTATGGGATCATATATTGGATTTGTAAGCGGCACCATTCCAGAGCCCTTGGTTCTTACTCGTGCTCCCGCGTTGAGTTTACATGACAACTGCAGCCGCCCAGAGACGGCAGCTGCACTGCAGGTTCTTCCTGTGGATGTTTGACAAGCGCCATTTGATGAAACGAGCCCAAACTCGGTTGCTTTGAATCCAACTGGCCGCACTTCCGGCCATGACGGTATACACAGATGACATCACGCGTGTAGACCCAGTTCTCATAGCGACTGCTCCGTTGTTGGAAAATGTAGGTTTATTTTAGTAACAAGCAAATGCGCGCACACACACACACACACACAAGTATATACAGGCGCGCTTGCACACAAACACACATACACATACTGTATACACACACAAACGGTACACACACTCATAATACTCGCTAGTGCTGATTTCCGGGCCAGTCCTTGTCTACAGCGTGGCGTAGGTGACTTGTGCTGTTTCGGGGTGCGGGGGAGGCTTAGGGGTGGGGCTAATGCGACTCAGCGGGCATGTTAGGGCCTCACTGGGGGCTCTGTGTGGCGGGGCAAGTGTTTTTCTGGAGGAGGTCGGAGGGAAACGCAGGACAAAATTCTTGGTTGACATCAATCTCCTGGCGTAGGGTGGGGGCAAGGAAGCTAGGGAGGAGTGGGGTGGGGGTGGCCATGTTGATATAACACCTCAACAAAGCAGGTCTGTGTGGAGGACCGGTCCTAATGGACTGCGTCCGCCAGGGTGTCCTTGCTCGCCGACCCGACGCGGCGCCCGGGCCTGGGGCAGCTTCTTATTACAGGTGGAGGCAGCGGTGGTGAGCTGACAGCGAGCATCTCCCCGCGGTCTGCCGGCCGCACCGTTCTGTGTATGGGAACACAAGTGGTGCAGACCGCACCGCACAACACCTTCCCAGCCGCGGCAACCGTTGTCGAATGCGTTGGGGGGGGGAAGCGGCACTTCTGACAGGGCGTCCTACTACGACGGGGAAGGGAGAGCCGTTTTTGTTTTCATCAAGGTCGGCAGTATTTCTCCGCCTTTCCCTGACTTCACCTTTAAGTCGAGGGAGGAGGAGGAGCATAAGCAGGGCAGGTGTGGGAGGGGGAATTCAAACAGGTGGTAAACTGCGTGGAGCGTGCGATGCAGAAAGACAAGGGGCATCCTAGTGCTGCAAAGTAGGCTTGCTGCAGAAAGACAAGATGCCAAGCCAAACGGAGACGAGGGGAGGTTAGCGGCTGCCTTATCTAACCTTGAAGAAACGCGGTGATGGCACCCTGCCACAGCTGAACACAGAGGTGAAGCAGGTTTCCTCAAAGCTCCCCCCCCCCCCAAAACACACACATACATCCCCCCAAGTGACTTGAAATGGAAAAGCAGCCCCACCCCCATAAATGCTGTTTTGCTTCTTCACCTTCTTAGTCCCTCACTCACTCTCTCTCACTCAGTCTTCCCTCTCTTTTTCTCACCCCCCTCTCCCCTCCACAGCTCCCCCCCTCATCTCGCCAACACTCACCACATGTCAGTCCAGTTCTCAACAGGCCCTTTACGCTCCAGTCCGTTGCGGGGAAAACAATGCCTGGTATGAATTGGAGCACATCTGTTTCCACTGTACCAAAGTAAAAACTGATGTTGCTTATACGTTTGTGACAAAAGTTACACCACACAGGCAAGCAACCGCTCCAATACATCATACACTTCTGGGGCCTTCCTGTCCCCCAGTGTATGGCCGGTCCTGCACAAAGTGTTTTACAAGGCTGCTGTTAACTTTCTAGATGTTTAAATAAGTGTCACAAATCAATTTCGCTATAATCTCTCACCATGCATGAGGATCATTTGCATGCATACACAAGTGGATGCTGTGTTGTTTCAGTTGCGCCATGTTTTCTGCCTGCCACTGACCTTCATGTGTTTGTCTCATTGCCTCCACAATGGCTCTACATTGGTTGAGGTTTACTTCATGTTCTACTGTTAAGTACCAGTGTTTGTCATTGTTGCTTATTCAGTTTGTATCTAAACTACTGTTGTTGCATTTGTCAAATGGAAATTAAAAAGTATCTTTATATTTAATTTGCTTTAATTAATTAATCACCTGCTTCGATATCCAGTTCATTGTAACATTTACAGCACATGCTAAAGTTCAACTGTTTTTAAGTGGAAAAACATCTATGTAGAGAACTGCGCAGGCAGCCATGCTCTTGTGGCATTAGACCAGAGAAATCTGTCACATTTCTGATTGAGGTTGAGGTAGTTTTTCACTACGCAATTCCGGCTAGGAAAGGCGTCATTTACACATTTACACATTTTGGAGGTCATTTACACATTTACACATTTTGGAGGTCATTTACACATTTACAGGGGATATATTCTGCTATTGGACTTCACCTCAAGATTCATTAGACAATTTTGCATGTTAACAGGTTGTGACAAGAGGTGTGTTCCATGCGAGTTATTTGTGATTTAGAAGTAGTAAAATTCATATTAAACATAATATTGGTATGTACGACTGTGCGTAAAAAGTTTTCTTTTCTTTTTTTTTTTTTGATGATTCAGCATGTACAGTTTCCTAAAGGTCTCTTTTGTCTTGCTTGCTCACTCACTGTATCTCACACACAGTGATGGACAGTAAAATAAAGAACGATCTTGGTCTGGTGTCTGAGAGACTGAGGGAGTGTGTATCTGCACTGCATGGGTGAAGTCACTGTTGGAAGGGTGCCTGAGGGTTCAAATAATACGCTGACATTCTTTTAAAAATATTTTTTATTAGGTAACATTTTCTACTTTCGTACCCCTTCTGTATTTCTGACCACACCCCTTTGCTTTCCTTTGGAATTGAGTTCTGGCAGAGTGACATCTCTTGAGTTACACTGCCAGCTTCAGAGCGTTGTTATGTTGACTTTATGTTTATGTTTGTACGTATGTTTATTCATAATGTGAAAAGGTATTTTGACTTATTGCCCATGTCAGCATTAAAGGCGCGCTCAGCATTTGCTCATGTTTTTTTGTTGTGTTGTCTTGGTTTATCTATATTGTGAGAGTGCATGCCCCTCCCACACCTGAGTGCTGTGTGGTTGACACCCATCTGCGCTCCTCCCCCCTTATTTGTTTATATATATATATATATATATATATATATATATATGCAAACTGTATATTGTCAGCACAGCCTCCTTATTGGCTGGCAGGCATGCTTGTCTGTTTGGTGTCTACTGTATTTATATCGTACTTATTGTCTTTCCATCCATATTGCCCCAGAGGCTTAAGCAAGGCTTGGATTTGTTCACTCACTGTCTCCTAAAGGCTTTAGCATCCCTCTCTTTCTCACATTGTGTTCTCCTCAGACATGTTTGAGTTCCCTATGAAAATGCACTGCTTTGCTTTTTCTTCAAAAATATCAAATAAAAAAAACGTTAACACCCTGCAGCATGTGAGAGCCTATTACTCATTATGGGGCTTCCTCTGCAGGGAGCAGCTTTCATGAACCCACAAGGAGTGTTGAGGGGGCTCCTCCAAAGCCAGTTTTCTGTTCTCCTGTGACCCGTTAGGAATGTGCCTCGCCTGAATGCAAGAGGCCTCGTTTGGCTAATGCTTACAGTGGTTTTCCCCCAATCCTGGTCCTGGAGGACCCCTGCCCTGCATGTTTTACATCTCTCCCTGCTCCAACACACCTGATTCAAATGAGTGGGTCGATCTCAGTTTCTGCAGAAGCCTGATAAAACATGCAGGGCAGTGGCCCTCCAGGACCGGAATTGGGGAACACTGGCTTACAGTATGTGCACCTTTCTGAGAGCTTGCACCACAGAGCTGGAGCAGTACAACAGTGGTCTGATGATCATATATACGGAAATCTCAGAGGTACCATTATAATATATAATTACATAATTCTGGCACTTTACGTCAAGTGAACTTTATTAATGGAGCACATTTAAAAACAACCAGAGGCTGACCAACTGTGAGAAACTAAGAGGCTGGTGTATAGAGTAAGAGCTAAAAGTAAAAACAAAAAATATAAATACCACATATATTACACAGCCATGGTAAAAGCTTTTTTTTTCTTTTTATATAGCTATCTATCTATCTATCTATCTATCTATCTATCTATCTATCTATCAACACCATTCAAATTCATAGCCTTATTAATTAATCTCTTATCGTTCAACATTTACAGTAACTGCATTGTTGCTTAAAGTCTTTTGTCAACAATGCAATATGTGTAACCGTTAGAAGTAACTGAGGGTGGGGGGTGTTACATCAGACTGCACACTCAATGCATCTAACTTACTGTAGTGTCTGAGGTCCTCCTCCACCTAATGAATGCATCCTCATCAGTGATTGGTGGATTACTGAGTGTCTGGGGTAGGTTACAGTGATGGCTGGTGATAGGACCGCCACTGGAGACCAGAGGGGTGATGGGGTCATCTGGCAGGGAAGTGATTGTTGGCCAGCGCTTTAGTCTCCATTATCGAGCCACCCCGGATTAAAGTGGGTGGAGTTTGGGGGAGGGGCACCGGGATCGGGTCTGGCCTTCTGATCATTGATCTCTGTGACCCCGTTTGGAGGGTCTTAATCTCTCAGTTGACCTCTCAGTTGGGGGTTTTCTTTTTTTTCTTTTCTGGGGTGGGTGGAAGCAGCACAGTGGGAACTATCATGGTGGTGGTGGGAGTTGTTATTCCACTTGAATGGTGACATAGGAATGTATTGAGCTAGATCTGGTGTGTGTGTGTGTGCGTGCGTGCGCGTGCACGCATATTTGTTGGGGCTTATTTCTGTGTGCGCACATGTTTTTTTGTTTTTGTTTGTCCCCCTGGAGAAAAAGCTGTGTTAGGATTATAAGAAGTCTTTTTCCTCTGGTTACGTCTTAATCACCCTTGTGTAAACACAGACGTGCGCACACACACACGCATCCTGGAGCGTCCTTCGCCCACATTCTGGGATGGCTGTGTTTCGTCTGGCACAGACGCGTTAATATATGTTCTATGGGCACAGCGGGTCAGATGCAACCAAACTCATTTGTGTCTTTTCCCAGTTACCTGTGTGTGTGTGTGTGTGGGGGGAGAGGGAGGGAGGGAGGGTGTTCCAGGGAGAACCTGTCCCACATGTAACAGCCTCGTTTCTGTATTAGGAGATTCGCATATGCTGTTTACTCACCAGCTAAGCATTAACAGCAACTTAAATACAAGTCCGTTGTGCCTTCTCCGCCAGGCCCAGACATGTATTATCCTAACCCTACTGTCTGTACATCGTTTCATTTATTTTTTTTCTTTCCCAAAGGCGATTCTCCTTTATGCAAATGTCTAACTCCATCTCTAAAGAAGATTTAGAGCTGACTTTTCTACAGCCATTGTCTCCCAAGACTTGATGGCACAATGTTTCCATGACAATAAGAGGATAACCCTGTCTCGGTCTCCACGGCTCACGCACAGTGTTGTGACAAGGGAGCCAGACTGTACCGTTTTACAACAATGCTCCACGTAAACTGCCGGTGTTCTCCACATGCCCCTAGGATGGACTTATCGTTGGCTGACTCTGGTCCATCTGGAGTTATGCCCCGGTAAAATTTGTCTTCAGTTTCCTGTATCGCACTCCTAAATAAACCTGTCTGTGCACGTTCTTGTCTATGAATTCTTTATGCATAAAGTTATGCATTTTGGAGCCAAGTGATATCACGTTACTATTTTAATAAGCCCCGTGTTCAGTAAATGCTTATGGACACTGTGCTTTCAATTGTTTTTGACAGCAGACACTGTTTTGTTTAACAGTGAACTTTCATGCTGCTCCAGGAAATAGCCACTTCCCTGTCGTCCGGTGTTCTCAAGTAGGTAATGGCTCTTTAGCCTGTGGTGTCCCCGGTATGTTGTTACTGAGATGACAAATATATAGAATACGTTGTTGTATGTGAACATAAGGAAAGCGGTGGGGAAGGGGGGGCGGGTGGCTTGGTAGGTGTGGCAGATAGCATTGCATATTGTAACCACTGCACCCCCACCAGAACCTTCCTTGCAAAGTCTAATTCAGGTCAGTCTGAGATAAAACACTATGCGAGCAAGTGAGTTTTCTCACAGTGTACCACACATACAGTAAGTAATATCTAATGAAGTAAATAATACGTTATTCAGAAATCTATTTATACACACAAACACATGTTTTAGTAAGCCATTTTCACATGAACAGTGTCCGATCTATCAGGTACGGACATTCTCAGGACTTTGCCTTTCAAACATGTAGCACACAACTGGAGATCGATTTGTGTCAGGTGCGTTCTCACATACAGTATGGGAAATAATCTGTGTACCCAGGCGAAGGGTGGCACGTGGGGTAGAGAGCTTTTTTCCGCTTTCACGTCAATGGCATGAAAACGTCTGGTGTCACCCACACGCTCGATGTGAATTCTCTCGAACCTGCTCTATTCACGCATTTTGCTTAGTTGTATGTTACACAGACTTTGTGCTAGGGAGCTGGCAGGGCAAAGTCAACTGATTTGGACATTTGCGTTATTACATACTGCTGCTTCGGCCTCCAGGGTAATGTGTAGATAAGTTCCAGAAGCCAGTGCGTGTCTGAAAGCGACTTTAGATTCTCTGTGGTGAGTTGTGATAGCCTCATGAGACCATCCTGAACTCGTAAGCTCCAGTATACTTTGCCGCGAGTGTCAGTCTGAACATGCTTGAAATCGTTGCGCTTCAGTCCGAACTACAAGTGGTTCTGACCAATCAACTTTATACTGGCAGATAGTTGTAGTAGGGTGTAGTTTACTGGCTGTGATAGACAATCAGTCAGTTCATCCAATCACCTGCCAAGTATTTTTTGAAAGTACCTGCCCTTTTCTAAACAGTCTTGATGGACTGCTTCCCAGATGGTTCTGTGTAACAAACCATCTGGTGCGTCAAGTTAGAGTTGTGATGCCAAAATCTAAGAAAATCGTAACATCACATGGTAGAATATTTGGTACAACGTGAACTGTCCCTTTCACTTTACATGAGTCACACTTCTGGATTGTTTGTGAAGGCGCCATTGGTCGCAGTTATAGCTACTAAGAACTGTGGATCGGAAGAGATTAGGATGAATTTTCAGCAGTCTCTTTACTCTAAATCGTCACCTTGGTTTAGAGTATACACAGCCCAGCAGGAGATGCAAGTGATTGATTCAAGTGGTGTTTTTGGGTGGTTCCACGAAATGGATGCTGTTTGCATCAATGACGTTTGATTAGCCCATGGGACCAGTGATTCTTCCACCATGTGTTTCCAATGCACGCAGCTATTAATTTAGATTCCTGCCAAAGGGATTTTAATCTTTTTGTTCCTTGTGCCAAGGCATTTCCACATGTCCGTATTAACAAATTTGTATGACAAATATAATTTAGAAAATGCGTCGCCTGTCTTCCGGGTTCCTCCCAGTGTTGCCTGCCTGCCCTCCAGTATCCTCGCCTCGCATGCCTTCTTCAGTGTGTAAATTAGTGGTGGACTGTCTGGCTCACCTGACCTCTTCCCCCATCCTTTAAATCCCTACAGGGCGTCTAGACCTCCTTCCGGATGGTGTTTTCTTTTATATGTAGAAGTGTGGATGATGGCATTGTAGATATGCACAACCAACCCTCTCAGCCACTGCCTGGTTATCATTGAGGGAGACTTTGTGATCTTTAAGATACTTTTATATTTGCAATTTGATAGTTCTTCATACTGGATATGGTTTATTTTCTATGTTTGATATCTAAATAACTTATCGTATTGAATTAAAGTGGTTTTCCATTTTACAAATGTTTCTCCCTTCGAGCTGAACATTCCATTTCTGTTAAACATGCCATAACTTGATTGGCTACAGGATATGGCTGGGAGTGGCAGGATAGGTCAAAAGGTGATTGCAGTATAGAAATTATGTCGCACCTGGGGCCAAATCTGAAATATGTTTTACCATATTATTTTGATATGAGAACAAAACTTTGGCTTAAAGGTGGAGTCAGAGATGCTGGAGAAACATTGATATTTGAACTCGATCAAAACAAAAACACCTCTTACTTCAATGCTCCCTCAGAAACTCCACCCCGCACATTGCCACGGCTGGTATAGTGTTGTGTGGTACGGTCTGCACCACTTTTTTTGGGTTCCTATTCACAGAGCCAGGGCTGTGTGGCTGGATTTTCTCTCTCTCCATAGAACGGGCAGCAAGTAGACCTTGAGTAGATTTAAAGCTAACAATTGCTTACTCCACTTTTAATGATGTAATAAGTTAGTCCAGCCCTTTTAGGCCATTCAGTCAACATAGCTGACCACACACATGGGAAAAATTAACTTAAAACAGCTGAAATGTTGATACTTTTATCCCCGTGTTATATAGCAGACACTAAGAAGGCACTAAGTAAAGCACATACTGTATCGCCGCCAACACAACAATAAATGATTGTCCTTAAAGTCCCACTGTAGTCATCATAATTTATTTTCCAAAGAATCCTTGGCATCATTATGTGTGATTTACTACAGTATAAGAAAAAGCGTTTATTTCTACCTTCCTTCAACATCTCAGTGAAATGTGGAGACGGTCACTGTGGGCGTTTCCCGGTGAATTGCCTTGGCAGAAAGTGCGAGACGTTTCAAGAAGGTTCATATACTGTAAGTACGACAATGTAACTTCAGTTGTTGAATGCTAGTACAATTCTGGCCATAAATGTTCTTGCAAGCTGGCACTGCGTGTTAGTTTAAGATCTCATATGTGTGTCTCAGCCAAAACAGCACCTTTAGAACATAGTGTAATTTAAACTGTAACGTTTTGAGTTAACAGGTTTACAAACCAAACCAAAGTGAAAACTCAAAAAACGCAAATGAAGATCATCTTCCGGTCAGATAAGTTGTAGGAAACGGTTTCTGCTTCTATGAGAGTCTCACACCCACTGTGTCACATTCATCCAATCCCTATCCCAGTCATCAGTTTTATATGGGGAAAAATAATGCTTATAAGGTTGGGAAGTATTAAGTGAATGCAGGGTCTTTAACCCTCCTGCTTTCCTATGGGTCAAAATGACCCGGTGCACTCGACAGTAGCACTAGTAGTAATAAGTCAGGATTGCATGAAACGGTTGTGAAATGTTTCACGCGCAATAATTTCTGAGGAAAAGCAATTTGCCTTCTATCTGATTGTGTTTACTTGCAAATATCACGTGTTGCAATGGTAAACTCAGTATGGTTTTAATTTTGTGATACAAGACAATTACACAACAAACTGATGTAGAAACACCAGATTATTTTTTCGGCGCGCACACAAAACACACAGCTAGCGTACAGTGAGTCTCTGACTCGCAGCTTTTGAATGTCTCACTTTTAACCTGTTTCTTCTTTAACCCTTGTAATGTACTCCGGGTCAGAATGACCCAAATCACTAGCTTTTGTGGCAGATAGAAGGCGCTAAA
>JAODUG010064622.1:0-14106 GCA_027564795.1 Aphredoderus sayanus
GAGAGAGAGAGAGAGAGAGAGAGAGAGAGAGAGAGAGAGAGAGAGAGAGAGAGAGAGAGAGAGAGAGCAAGAGAGAGGGGGAGGGATGGAGAGAGAGGGAGGGAGGGCTGTATGGCAAGGCAGAATCTTGTTTGGTGAGTTTCAGGGGCAGGGAGGGTGTACAGCGTACACACAGGGTGCGGGAGCGAGAGAGGGAGATTTCCTGAAATGAGGAGAGGCAGAAGAAGAGACTCTAGCCACTCCGCCCTCAGAGAACCAGCGTAGTACAGTGGGACCTGCTGAGACTCCAGCTTTGTCCTGTGCGTTCCGGGGGACCGGGTCTACTATGATGCACTGTCAGGAGAGGAGGTGCCTTGGAGTCTTACGCTGGTTTGTCTTCCTCATTTATTAGAGCATAGTGTGTGTGTGTGTGTGTGTGTGTGTGTGTCTCTTCAGAACTCTCGTTCTTGCCGTCTTCTTCTCCTCCTCTCCTGTGCTCCGAGGAATGTGGGGCTTATGTCAGTGAGAGTCAGGTACAAAACGCACTAATTACTGCCTCCCCCCTCCTCCTCCCCCTTTCCCTCCCTCGCTCCTCTCTCTCCTCCACTCGGAGACCTTGTGCCCCTTACCGCCACCCCCACCCCCACCCGCGCAACTCACCCCATCGCGGGCTGTTACGTCTACCAGTGTTGTCGTGGCTGGAGAGGGAGAGGACAACCTCACAGTGTTTGCGTCAGAAGGGGAAAAACAAAAGTATAGAAGACGCAAGACAAAAAGAGAACAGAAACCTATGACTCTGTGTGCTAGTTTGTCTGCGTGTGTGTGTGTGTGTGTCAGTGTGTCAGTGTGGAGTGTACTATAGGCTCCAGAAACATCTAGCTAGCTTCTGGCCCAGTTTGTCGGACTTGTCATTGAAGACAGGAGGTGTCCTGGAAAAAGTGACAGGAGGTCGACGGTGGTCGAGACAGAGAGAGAGACAGAGAGAGAGAGAGAGAGAGAGAAAGAGAGACAGAGAGAGAGAGAGAGAGAGAGAGAGAGAGAGAAAGAGAGACAGAGAGAGAGAGAGAGAGAGAGAGCGAGAAGATGAGAATGTGATACTGTGGACCAGTGGTGCTTTAAATGGTGGCAAAAGATTCTACGACGCTGTGAACACAACTCTGATCCTCCTACAGGTGGGCTGGATACTCTCAAATGTTCTGTGCTGTTTTAATGTCTTTTATCTCTGTTTATTTACCGTCATTTACCTTAACTATTCCTCTTTGTCAGAATAGGTTTTTTTTGCTTGTGTTTTCTCACCTGGAACATGACAAAACATACACACATGCACGCACGCACACACACACACACACACACACACACACACACAGTGGGTATCTGAGAGGACATTTCTTCAGCTGGTCCAGCGATCAGCTGAGTGGTGTGACCTTCACTAGAAGGTTATGGGACATGGACAACGTTTATTTGTTTTAGTGTGAGGAAGTGTGATTATTCGCTCTCGTGTGTGTGTGTGTGTGTGTGTGTGTGTGTGTGTGTGTGTGTGTGTGCGCCGCCCATGTGTGCATGGCTGGGGAACTGGTTGAGCAGGGCGCCAGGCAGCCTTGGGTGTCCTGTTGTTGTACAAACTGGATTCGAAGCCTGTCTAGCTGTGTGCATGTATGCAGTGTTTGTATGTGTGCACAGGTGCTTGTGTGTGTGTGTGTGTGTGTGTGTGTGTGTGTGTGTGTGTGTGTGTGTGTGTGTGTGTGTGTGTGTGTGTGTGTAAAGGTTGAAATCAAGCTGATTTTACAGCTGTCTCTCACTCTGTCTCTCCGATAACCATTACTATTGACACATCCCAGAGTTCAGAAAGAGTCCACAGAGGCCTTTCAGCAGATCATCTGCTTTCTCTTTTGTTTTTATTGAAAAAAAGGCCGCAGGACAATAGACAGCAGTGTAACATAAATTGGTTAACATACTTACTAGGATATAAGACCACCCCGGAACTCTCACTAACAAATTGCGAGAGTAACGAGAACGTAGTAACGAGATATATTTCGGTAGGTGGTCAAAACGTCACTGGTTCGAACCCTGAGTGTGAAGTGGTCTTGAGTAAGACACCTAACCCTAACTGCTTCCGGTGGTCGGATTGGCGCCTTCAGTGAATGAGTGAATGTGTAACGTAGCATACTGTGTAACAGGGAGGATCATTGGAAGTTCCTTTTGTGTGTAGTTGCTTCATACAGAATGAATGAATTGGGAGGCACTCTGTTATGTTCATTTGCAGCTACGGCACTTCAGTGCTTACATCAATGATGACCGTAGAGTTACTGTGAGCCACCGCTCTCACAAATTCTATAAATACTTCCTTCCAGTGAGTGTCAGGTGTGTACAGATCATCTACGTACGCTCGTCAGACCTGATGACAGAGGAATGTGTGCATGCACCTACACACCTGCACTCTGATAAATAAATGCTGTCTAAATGATGTTACTACATCAGGAATTCAGCCCTGCCCAAGGACACACACACACACACACACACACACACACACGCACACACGCACACGCACACGCACACACACAAAAATAACTTTCAATTTGAAGCCTACCTTTGTTTCCTCTGTACCGTAGCTGTGCTGGGGAACACTCCTGAGAGTTCAGGGGTTGAACCAGTTTTTTTAAATTTTGTTTTTTAATGATGCTTATCTGTCAACTGTATCACATTCCGGCTAAGAACTCAAGACAAGGGAGTGATCCAGAATAGGACCTCCAATATCAGCCTACATCTCCTCATTGTCTCTTTGTGAGCATGGCCTGCCACTGTCTCCAACCAACACAAGCTCGCTTTGGGTCACACACCATCTTGCCAGCCACCTTCAACAGGTTTTTAAGATGAGAACAATGTGATTTACCACAAGGAAGCGCATACACGGGAGCATTGTTGGTGAATCTGAGTTTTGCTGTCACGAAAGTCTTTCTTTTCTCCTCCAGTAAAAGGCTACTAATTAATGTACTGGCCGGTGTTTATTTTTTATAAATAGTGTAGCTGAAATAGCATGTGCTTCTGTAAACATGAGTACAGGGCAGTCAGTTTTACATATCTTTATACCGACACATGCACGCGCACGCACGCACGCACACACTCACACACACAGAAAGTCCTGTCACATGACTGTCACATGCGTCTTAAAGGGACGCACACATACACTGTACACATACTCATGTGTATGTGTGTGTGTGTGTGTGTGTGTCTGTGTGGGTGTGTGTGTGTGTGTGTGTGTGTGTTACTGTGAGAGGCAAACACATTAATGTAATCCAGCACCACTACAGCAACATTCTACAGAACAGAGAAGGGAGACAGTGAGAGAGAGAGAGAGAGAGAGAGAGAGAGAGAGAATCTGTTCGGACTATTGTGTTGTTTATGAAACACCTGTAACAAGATCTGATCTCCCTCCCTCTCTCTCTCTCCCTCCCTCACCCCCTTTCCCCCCCACTCTCTCTCTTTTACCCCCTTGCTTTTTGCAAACGCACACATACCTGGAGAACACAATGGTTGCATTCTTCTTCTCTTGTTTCTCTCCCTCCTTCTCTCTCCCTCTCTTCTGACCCCTGTACTCTGACCGGGCGTTGTTGCGGAGTAAAAAGAGAGCAAGGGGAAGAGAAGATAGTTTAAGCAAAGCAATAATAAATCTGACAATCTGCCACTTTTTCATAATTGGTTATTTTTATTTTCATTGCGTGTTTTTCACTGATTGAGGTTATAAAAATATAGTTATTAATTAATTCCCTCTTGTTTGCGAATAGGCGTATAGTATAGTTCTGTGGTCGTATAGTCACATAGTGTTCATTGGCCTAGAGATGATGCAGGTTTGGGTCTTTTACAGCCTCATTAACTCCCTGCATTATGCCTCCTGTCACCCCTACAATATACTTTGGTGTCCCTCTTCTGAGAAAACACCACCACCAACTCATTGTTTCCTGTCTAAACAGTAAACAGCTGCTAGCTGCTAGCTAGCCAGCTAGCTCCCTCCAACTTTCCCTTCCTTCCCCCTCTGTCTCCTTTAACTCCCCCTTCTCCCTCCCTGCCTCCTTCTGCGGAGGCAGCCCTGACCCCTTGTAGTCCCCCCCTACCTCTCCTACCCATGTCATCCCCTGCCACAGTAACACTCGTAGGCTAATGCTTCATTCAACACTATTTTCCTCCTCTATTCTGGATGTGTAGTTTGCTTTCATCCAGCAAGGTTAGGTCAAGTAAAGACACACACACACACACACACACACACACTCATCATCATCACGCACACACACGCACACACACGCGCACACACACGCACACTGTTCTCAAACAGCATACAGTTCTTCTCAAACAGTCTCTTCTTAGCATACCTGTTGAAACACACAATGGGCTGGTTGTCTGCGCCGGTTTGAGTGTGTGTGTGTCCGTGTGTGTGTCCGTGTGTGTGCTTGCTCCTGTGAGTTATATGTGTAGTCACCTAAAAAAAGTGTTTTATTAAGTATTTATTACGTGTGTGTGTGTGTGTGTGTGTGTGTACGTGTGCTGTATGTGTGTGTGTGTGTGTTTGGTGGGTGATTTGCCACTGCTAGCCTGTTTCTAAAGACAGAGAGACATGGGAGGGAAAGAGGGGGCTGATGTGTGTGTGTGTGTGTGTGTGTGTGTGGTTAAGGGGGAGCTTGGTGGTTGGTGGGGTCGAGGGCAGAAACTACTACAGTGTAGCTCATGATAAGAACCCCCTTGCGCCCCCAGCTCTGCAGGAATGGAATGTTCCATGGCCTGAGACTGCCTCTGTGATCCCATTCACAAAACACACACACACACACACACACACACACACACTAAAGCACAGGAACACGATAAACACTGATACACTCGCGCACAGACACACAAACGCCGACATGTTTCCTCTTGTTAACTCTTCACTTTCCTCCCAGGTGAACAGGTGGAACAACAGGTGGAACAACAGGTGTAGAGAGGGACTAATGATGCTTTGATATTTCCCAGGCATGTGCATGACAGCGGCCAGCAGGGCAGCCATTGTGCACCGGTGTGTCTGCCTCCGTACTTAGAGAGCATTAGCTGAAGCGGCCAATGTTAAATTCCTCCGGCCTTTCATTCAATTCTTATCTCCCGTTTATACTTACCCTTCTCAGTTTCCCGAACTCTGTGTGCTTGCGTGCGGGCGTGTGTGTGTGTGTGTGTGTGCGCGCTCGCGCGTGTGAGTGTTTTCTTTCCGAGAGTGATGATTGTGAGTAACGTACCCACAAGATAAAGTGACTGTACAAGCGGTCTCACACAGACACACACTGTGGGTGTTGCGAGTGCCTTATTTACCTGTGTAATATAAAACAGGTTATGCCTTATTATGTGGTTGCCCTTTGTTCGTACGTAAGCTGTTTGATGTAATCGCAGATACATGAACTTGGTATTTCAGGATATGTAGGCCACATGCAAAGGAGACCCATGAAAATATCTCATCATAGACCGCATACGCATATTGAACTTTCTCCACAACAGTGTGTGTGTCTTTAAAGTTTAGAATATTATGTAATGAGCAGTGGCATGCAGTAGACTCATGTTCCCCAAGAGGCAAAATAATGACTGAATATTCAGTCAAGTCATTTTTTACAGGAGACTCCATTATTGGGACTATGCAGGGCTTCATGGAGAAGCATCAAAATGATACGTACCTTTATAGACACTGTCTGACTAGCAAAAAAAGATCAGTATAGCTCTATATATAACTGGATAGTATAAAACAGATAATGCAATTTCGCAAACTGTCAATAACATCAAACCTACTTTTTATTAAGCACAATAAATTGGCAAACTAAAAACAGTAAAATGGCAATCACCTAAACCACCTGCTAGTTAATTTGATGTATATTTGTAGCGCCACCCAGTGGAGGACTTAAATCAAGAGCAAAACTGATTATATGACTTTCCTGCTATTCTGTGATTTACAGCTTGATTTCAAAAAACCTTTTGTAATAGTAAGGAAATACAGATAAGGAGTCGGGTCATTTAGCTTTGCTGTCAGAGCTGGAACACACTGAACACACAAACAATGACATGACATATTTTAAAATAAAATATTCACAGACATTCAATATATTTGTTTTATGTCAATTAATGAAAAGCTACACCTTCCCTAAATACGTAGAGGGGCTTCAGTTCACACCACTGTTAATTAGATGGAGGGATGATTATATCCTATCTTATCCTCTACAGTTTTCTAGTGCAGAGGGTGTTATCTATAGTGACGTCACCGTGGTTACAGGTTTAGAACCATATAATGAGTAGCTGCAACGTGATGAAAAGTCACAAGAATGACACACTCTTTCTTTCCTCCATTCTGTCCTTGCATATCTCCTTGACCTTGGCAGTGTTTGTAGCGCCTAAACACAGCCCCCACTCTGCTATTGGCTGGTGAGAAGTCACATGGTAACGTGGTCAGCTGACCAAATTGTTGGGAAACCTTATGGAGCAGCACAAGGTTCATTTTTTTTGCTGTGCTTTCTGCTGAGTCACCTGTGTTAATCATAAGTGGGACAGCAGAATCTGCTGAAGCTAGACAATCCAAGTTAAGGATATGAGCCCACAGAAGTTTAACACCAGAACAGAAACAAGCATTTCCCCATAGCTGCTAAAGCTGCACTTTAACCACAGGAATGTTTTCTATTGGTTCTCGATGGTTCTTATCCATCCAGCCATGGCATACGCTCTAACACTGATTGCAGGTGCCTGTATGTAAATGTGTGTGTATGTGTGTGAATGTGTGTGTGTAGCTTAGAGTGAAGAAAAACATAGAGGCAATGGGATTAACTCTCAGTTGCTGTAGTTGCTGTTTGGTGTGAAACTGTATATGCTACAGTTTCATGTGCTAGGCCTTCATCAATGTGTGCCCACTAATTCAAAGGTGCACAGTAGGTGAATTATTTTCATGGTTTGATTTTTTTTTGTGTCAGATATACATTAATTAAGTGCAAATATTGCGTACAAATACGAGCACTTTACGGGTGATTACACCGAGGGACATGGTGTGGGACTGTGGGAGGTATTTCTCTGCTGTCATTCTATATATAATAGCTTTGTGTACAACTGTGTAATGTTTACTGTATATACGGAAGACTTTACTGGTATGGAAGGTTTGAGTTAATCAAGGTCAGGTCAAGGTGGCAAACCAATGGGAAGACCTGTCTCATTAGTCAACTTTTGTCCAAAGCCACATAGTGTGCAATTTAATAATGAGCATGTAGGGGTTGGACATCTTGCTCAAGGATGTTTACAGGTAGGAAGGGCATGTCAGGGATAAAATCCAGGACCTTTCCACTACCATAACCACTAATTTATCCTGCCACACATACATACTAAAACACACACACACACACACACAGACGTTGATAAAGCTGTAATCCCCCCGTGTGTGAGAAATGTCTTGACAAACAAGCACTTTGTTCAGCTGAAGAACATTACTAGTCATGTGCTCGCCTGTGGCACACATCTTACGACACACACACACACACACACACACACATACATACATACATGACACTTACAGTAACTCCCAGTTATTGGAGTGTTTAAATTGGAATATGATCCCATTCAGTAATTACTTTTTATTTTAATATAGCACTTATGATAACCAAGTGCAGTGAACACTCTTTATTGTAGTTCTATTGCCTAATTGGATCAAATCTGAGGGGACTTATTTGTTATAAATTAACATGCCAATGTTAATTACAATGTTGTATTGTAAGGGATAGGGAAAGGTTATTATCTTTGACATAAACTGTGTTTATTACAGCAAATGTGTCTATACAGTATATGGATACGATTTATAACTTTTTTTGTAGGTTGCCATTTTAATAATTAAAAATGATCAGGGCATAACACAACTGATAACATTATCAAACCTGTGTACGTGTATGGGTATACGTGCAAAATATTTACACATTTATGCCCGGAAGGAGCTCGAAAACCCATGTACGGGTCAATTATACAGTATATCTGATGAATTGTTTGCATCGGTATAAACAAATGCATACACAGACACACACACACACACACACACACACACACACACACACGCACACACACACACGCACACTTCTGTTGGGAAGGTGTTTGTGTACAGCTTATATGGGATGGTCTAAGACCTGTATGGCCAGTTCCCGTCTGTCTCTGTTGGACTAACCCACATGTAATTCTAGTCCATTTCTCAACAAACTTGTGTCTCTTTCTGTCTGTGTTCCTGCTTTTGAATATAAAACTGTATTTGCTTGAATGTGCGTTTGTGCATGTGTATGTGTGTGTGTGTATGTGTGTGTGTGTTGGCTTTATAGTTCTGAAAATCCTTCACCCTAACCCACTACAAACTTTGAACTGCTTTTTATTGTGTGTGTGTCTACAGTATATGTGTGTTTGTGTGTGTGTGTAGTTGCAGACTGGCAAAATTGAGAGAATCAGTGATTACACGTCCTTTATTAACAGAGTCACCAGTTAATGTGTTACTTGAATGACGGCAATCACACGCGTACACAAACACACGCACATACACACACACTGGGGCACTAGGTACCCCATTTGTAATTATATGTCTTTTCATCAAGGAAAGTTCCCTCACAACATGGTTGCCTTCCTATTTTGTCCCGTCCTTCACTGTTGTTTTAGATAAGGGAATGTGTTAGCTTTGGTTTACTTTGTGTGCCCTTTATCAGGTTATATTGTGTATTTAGCCAGCAAAACCTTAATGCACTAGGGTGCAACAAATGAAAGAAAAATATTTTGTGGCACTCGAATAAAAACAATATTTGTCCTTGTTATGCAACAGAGTAGCAGCCAATGATATCCTTTAAATTTAGCCAAGAAATATCTTCTTATGATAAATACATTTATTGTATAAAGCATTAGCCTTTCAAGACACGTTTGGTCCAAAGTATATACAAAACAGTGTCAACATTTATATATAATGTGTATATTTTACAGATACATATAGACATAATAAATAAAGAATAAATGTTATATCTTAAGTGAGTGTTTTAAAATAAACAAAAATGCACAGATAAATACACACACAGAGCAATGTTATTATAGTTTTAATGTTTGTTTCATGTTTAATTTATTTACACTTTGTTGTTTGATAGCTTTAGTTTCGTTTAGTTGTTGACGTTTTGTTTTAGTTATGTTGTTAAATGCAAATATGAATTTTCTGTGAAATAACCGCGTGGGGTCAAGTTGGTCAAATCAAGCAATGAGCAATACTTGTTGATCAATCATTGTGATAGTTTCGATAATGTCCGCCACATGTGGGTGAAGCTGAGATCAAAGTGATCATAGTTGATAAGAAAGGCCTTCATGTAAAAATAAAACAAACACTATTATTCAACAATGGCATACACCTCATTGATTCAATATACACATAACATATGCACACACATAGAGTACACACACACACACACACACACCAATATGTTTCAGTGTTTTCAACAAGCATTCTCTAACTTCCCATCCCATGTCTCCAACCTCTCATCAGCTGAAAGTAAAGACGCAAATAAAGAGACCAAGTAAAAGGTGGTGGTGATGGTGGTGCAGTGGGGGTTACCTATACTAAGAGGCCCCACCTTCTTGTCTTGCAGCCACTGAGTAAACACTGAGCCACCTTTGCTTGCGCCCACAGTCAAGAAAGAGCCTCCTACTGTAGGCACAGGCAGGTAGACTCCATCGCGCTGCGCAGGACGTGGGTTTGTGGCTGGACAGGGCAAGTGTGCGTGAGGTTTAGCCGTGGAGTTCTAGCGTGTGAACCAATGAGCACAGTGACCTGTCGCGTCAACACGCCGTTTCGCCTTGACCCTTTTCCTCCAACATCCTCACCACTGCTCCTTGTGGGATAAAGGTACGCTTTGAACAGCTTGGTGTCCCCCTTAACCCTCACCCAACCCCCTACTCCCTGTGTGATGTAGTTGTGTGTTGTTAAGTGTGGTGGGTGTCTCATACACAGTTCTTGTTCAAATGTTTGCTTGTATGTTGATGAGTCACCGGTGGTTACAGCAATGCAGCATATTTACAGTACAGTGCGGTACAAAACATTACAATATTTCAGTGTACAGTATGTCCTTTTTAACTCAGTTCAGTAAGTATATTTGTGTCCTTCGGCCTCTATGAAATCAACACATGTATCTTATAAGAACTTCACCTAAAAAGCTCGCTGACCTTGACTGTGCTTGAAGTTGTCTGACATTGTCATGACAGCATGTGTTTTACTTGTATTTGCTGTGTGAAGATACTGTGTAGTGTTTCACATCTGTTTTTAAGCCTTGGGACAATGCCACTTTATCCAATCAGAATATTCTAAACAGCTGCGACAATCTCATTTCAGTGAAACCAGTGGAACCAGGGAGTGGCATGACGTGTGTGTGTGTGTGTGTGCGTCTGCGTGTGTGTGTATGTGTGTGTGTGTGTGTGTGTGTGTGGTAAAGGTGTGGAATTAAGGAATGTTTTACAGAATATATGCTACGGCTGCTATTATTATCAGAGGACTTCCTGGCTGCATGGTGAAAGCATTATGAGTGAACTTTTACTATACAGTGAGCTTTCTCTCTCTCACTGGGTCTGTTTGTGTGAGATAGAGAGCTAGCGAGCAGTGACAGCATTAATTGTATAAGTTAATTTCGTCAGCAGAGCCTATTCATGCCGGTTTATTTTGTTGAATGACATAAACGGTAGGCCTAGCCGCTTTCTGTTAACTATTTAATGACAGGGTGGGTCCTTGTTTAAGTACGCATATACGTGTGTGGCAAGTTAGGCCCATTGTAACCTGTTACTAAATATTTGTATTAGTGTAAAAGACAAAATGCTACTGTGCCTTCTCCGTCCCCACTTCCATAGACATGTCAGTAAAGCCATTATGCATTTATCACGAGTATCACACAGTGAACGTCAATGTTGATTGGCTTAAACAATGTCAGCTACAGTATGGCCTTGAACAGGCTGGCTGATTAGCCTGAGGAATGTGTTTGCCTAAGGAAGTAAAGCTCCTTTTAGCTAATGCTATCCTTTCAGCTAACGCTAAAGCTAAACTAGCTTTTACGTTGATTAATCACTGCGTAGTGGTAGACGTGTCTTTGGATGGGATGGGTTAATACTAGATTTTGCCATACAGTACGTACTGTACAGACATTTGGTACAAAATGTATAAAAACAAAGCTTGTGTTAATGGCCTACTATAGATTGTCAAATAGTTTTCCACCATTTTTCAGCTGAAAAACAAGATTGTTTTTGTTAAACAATAGGATAGGGTTGTTTTTGTTCATGTTAAATGTATGAGTCAACTCTCCCTTGTTAAATACTAGAATTGACGCACAGCTGACATCACATGTAATATTTAGATCTAAAATCTAAAAAAGTTAAAACATCACATATATTTCTTTAAAATGTCGATCTAACTCATTTCGAGAGGCTAATGAAGTGAATACTCAACGTTAATGAAGTGAAATGAACCACTCCAAGGAGGGAGGGGGGGGGTTGAGGCGGACACTCTGACCTGAAATTCTTGAGGCCAATTTCACTGTAAAGGCCCCTCTGGCACCTAGGGAGAGCTGCAGGGATGGGGGGGTTGTGGGTTCACTTAGTGCATCTTTCTATGTTAGCCTTACTTTGTAGCCACATGCCCCTTTTTTTCATAATGTTCTCTTCCTCCTGCTGTCCCCCTTGCTCCTCTCTATGCTGGGCACATCCCGTCCTTCCCTTGGTCTCCCCAGCCCTCCTTTCTCCTCCCCTCCTCCCATCTTCTCTCCTTCGAGCTTCAGTGAACGTCAGGAATGAAGGTGACAGGTAGGGCAACGGGGGAAGGAGGAAATAAAAAGGGGAGGCAAATGATAAACAATAAACGCAAGTAAGACGAGAGGTGGATATATGAAGGAGTAACCGGAGGGAGGTTTGATTGTGGAGACCATTTTAACATTATTTAAATGGTTCTATATAAACAAATACGTTTGTTAAAGTGGCTCTGTATGACTTTCTGCCACTAGATGCCACACGAGAGCACCAACATCTCAGACCAAAGCCAATGCTTCTTGGGCCACACATGCACTAACATGCAGCTTGCATGTTGATGTTGGCTTATACAACACACACAGAAGGAGTGTGATGTCATTCTCTGCTCAGGGTGCAATTACTCCACTATATCGTTACATAGAAAAGAGTTGTTGGCTGCTATATTAATGTTTAAAATATCATTTCTATTACCTTTAAGATAGAACAAACAACATATATTCCCATGATATTAGAGCTCAGGAATTGGTCTTGGCTGCACTAAAACTGCAATCAGTAGACATTTGACATGTTCTTACATTCAATGAACTTAATGTTTAAACAGGTTAGACTAACACTATTAGTAATGACAACAAGTCTATTACGGTCTGTTACATCCCCAAAATATTGACACGTGTAATTTTAAACAGTTAATGTGTAGCATATGTTTAAAAGGAGACATGGCATTCAGTTCAACCAGTTCTGTTACATTTGATATACGTTCACTTTAACTGAAGTGTAGGTCACCATAGCATATTTAATGTAGCAGGACAAGAGAACATAACCGCTTTCTCCAGACTCAATTCCCCATTCTGTTGTGCCCTGCTAACCGCTAGCAAGCTGTGCTCACATCATGTGTCCTGAAAACCGCCAGCTACAGTTCTTACTTCTCTTTTGTTTGAGTCAACATTATTGTTTTAAGACGCTGATGGATCACTGGCGAATTTAACTCATTTAATACATTTTGTTTATACTGTGATTCAGAGGACAATTTTAGTTTTCAGTGGTAGTTTTTGTTGATGATGATATGGATAACCATGTTATCCTAGTACTTCCCAGAAACAAATAAAAATAATAAAGAGATCCGTACTTCCCTTAAAACAGGACGTTCTGCACATGACCAGGAGGAAGTGCTTTCAGGAAATAATAATTATTATAGACTTCATACTGGTAGACTACTGGTGGCCAGTTGTTACATTTAACTACAGTATATGGTGGAGCCTCTTATAATGAGATCAGTCTTACAAGATTCATTTCTTGTTTTATTGCTGGACTTATTCATTTTTATTGGTGGATTTTGTTGTGGTAAGTGTTCCACAGTGTGTTGTGTGGGTGCACACACGTGTGTGTGTTCTTTGGCCGCTGGCAGGACTATTGTGTTGTGTTTTGTGTACATGTGCGTGTGTGTGTGCGTATGTGCGTGTGTTTGTGTGTGTGTGTGTGTGTGTGTGTGTTTGTGTGTGTGTGTGTGCACGCGTGTCTGAGCAATGATTTAGTGAATATGTGCAATGATTTGGGGAGCAGATCATAAGTCCTCTCTGTTATTATAATAAGTCAGTCCATGGACCGCCTGTCTTCCTGTGGGGCTTAATGGTTAAACTCTGACCTATTGGGCATGCCACCTCATTATGCAGTCAACAGAACACTTGAGGTCCCAGAGACATGTCTTCTGGCTTCTGATTGGTCCCCTCTGATGACTGACAGTTAATCTTTGATCTACATTGACCCTTTACTGACTTCAGTAACCTCTGACCCCAGTGCCTAACCTGCTAACTTTACAGTTTGGAGCAGAGATGCTAACAAAGTGATCTCGGAAACATACACACATCATACTGAAATTCAGAAAGAAGATTCCAGAAAGAGCAAAATATTTAAGTAACTTGAAAAGTTGAATAACCTTTGATATTAGTTATTGTGCAAGACTATTGTGTTGCAGTTGATGATGCAAACGATTTAGACTGCCAGAAATATGACATTTATGCCTTGCTGTTCTATTTCTTTCAAATCTCTTCTCTACCTGCTTTATTCTCCCATTTTTATGCTAAATAGACTGCACCAGCCTCCCCTCCCCCACCCCCAACCCCCTCCACCCCCACCCACAGACTGTTTACTAAGTACTGTACTGCATTGTTTAGGAGCGTTTGGTTTCAATAGTGGCTGATACTCACCACTCTGTTGACCAAACATTCATACTTTCCTGTCTGTCTGCATGCCTTTCCTCCCCTTTTACTTGTTCTTTCTCTCTCTCTCTCTCTCTCTCTTCATCTCTCTCTCTCTCTCTCTCTCTCTCTCTCTCTCTCTCCCTCTCCCTCTCTCTCTCCC
>JAODUG010064654.1:0-5000 GCA_027564795.1 Aphredoderus sayanus
TGTGTCAGCAGTGCACATCATATGTGTGTATAAGCTGTAGAATTAGGTTTAGCGCCTTCTATCTGCCACAAAGAGCTGCTGATTTGGGTCATTTTGACCCAGAGGACATCACAAGGGTTAATAATATGCAATCCCTTTCCCCTTTTTTGCCTATGCGTTAATTGTTGTGTGCTAACTGGTGTGCAACTAACTGCACATACTGTACTGCTGGCTTTGAACCAAATTGCCCCTAGGGGACAATAAAGATTACATAGACCTTGACAATCATCGACAATCATTGACAAGGACAGGAGAAACAAAAGGGCTTAAATAACCGGGCCGGTATTCACAAGGCATTTTATCTTACAGCTAAGTGTACTAACACACACTAAAAGTTCCTAAGTACAAGTTACCTCCTAAGTTCTATCCACAAAGCTGGAGAACTCTTAAGCCAAGAGAAAGGGCAGGGTTGACACAGTTGCTATGAATGATGCCATGTTTCATGAACAATGACTGGCTGATGAATGGCTGAATGAGTTGGCTGGGAATGGATTTGTCCGCAAGTTCATGGCCTTTGTCAACCCGATCAGAAATAGTTCAAGGAGGGCAATGGTGTAATGGTGCTCTAACAATTAACAGTTAGTGTTAAAAACAATTCTTTGCAGCTTTAGGCAAGGTCAGAGAGTGCAGAATTCAGGTAATAGGACATCATGCCAAATATGTTTGACTACACTAGACTACAATGTTATATTCTCAATCAATAAATGCATTTAGCCTGCAGTATAAAAAAAAATTAACATCCATGTATTTATACATAAATTAACCTCTAAACATGTCATTGCAGTGTAATCTATTATTTAAAATATGTATTGCATGTATTTGGAGTAGGCCAAGCATCCAAGGCTCCATCACATATTGCCTCCTTGTGTACAGTGTCCTTGGGCACTAGGGAGCATTGACCTGGCAGTAGCCATTTAGGAGCTGGTCTTAGTGACTTGGTAGTCCTCTTGACTACCCCTAACTGTTCACTGTTTTAGGAGCTAGTTTTAGTGCAAAAACACTGACATTCTCTTAGACCAAAAATGTAGGAGTCTTAAATTTAGGAGTTTCTCCTAAATTGGGAAGTTCAGAGCTACTTTTAGCCTTAGGATGCTTTGTGAAAACCGGCCCAGGTAGACAAGAGAGGAAAGACAGACCATTGGACAGAGACAATGAGGGGCACATGAAATTAATAACACAAATCAACCATGAACATGTGGGGACTGACAGACCATGAGAACGTTTATTTAAAAACGATTTAATTACGGTGAGATTTGTTAAATGGCACCCAGAACCCAGTGCAAACTTAAAAAGTAAATAAATCTGTGCAAATTAACTTAAGATTTCCACTTCAATCTAGCCCATACTTAATCCTATTTGTTCAAAGAGAAATATATGGGAAGTTTCAACATTCTAGCTGATCACTTAACGATCACTTACCAAATTGATTAGCGTGTGCGTATGGACAGTGTAGAGCACGCTCTACAGACTGTGTTGGGCTCTACACTGACCCTCCAGTCAAAGTGGGAGAGGGGTGAATAACATTCAGTGACCTCAGAATAATTTCCCAATTACCATTTTCATATTGTAGTGTATATGATATAAAACCAAAAGTCAAATCATTGATAACTTATATGTGCAATGATTTGCATGACATAATTTGTCTATCATATGTGCATTTGGAGTTCAATCATAAAGTGCATTATGGTTTGGATATGACAAAAAGTTATTGTCAGAAATAGTAAAAAAGGTATTCCATAACCCTCTTGTGTTGTCCAAGCGCGATAGCATCACCATGGCTAGCTATGATGAGGCGACTAACACATGAGGCGGGGTCTGTGTGTGGGATACCGTAGGACGAGGGGAGCACAGTGCACGATGTAAAGGCCTGGCTAGGCGGAGGATAGATGTGCTGTGGTCACTGAAATGGGGGTGGGATGTTGGACGGCTGGGTCATTCCATGCAGAGCCGTGGTGTTCCCTCCACAGTCCACATACTGGTACATCTCCTGAGACACCTGCTCGGCGTGGCCAAAGTATGTTGTGGTGACTGTCACCCTGCCGGAGCATGGACACAGGCATGTCAAGGCCACAAAGACACACCACCACCTATCTGATTTCTCAGTTCGCCAGACATTGAGGTTAACAGGGAAAAGTCAGATTCTCATGCATTTCATGTTCAGGATATAGAAATACCTTTAGGAATTGTCATCACTGGGACGCTATAGGTGAACAATTTAATGCATCTAGCTATGAAAGTTTTTTTTGTGAAATATTATTTGAATAAAATCTATTTAAGCAAAATATTTTGCCGATTATCTGTATCAAGCAGTTTATTTCCATCCTTCATGGATGGAAATAATAAATAAATAATAAACTGGTGGTCCTAAACTGGTGGAACTGGTGGTCATTGTTTATCCATAAAAAGCTTTAATGGAGGAATGCATGTAGCCTCATGAGACCATCCTGATCTCGAGAGTTCCAATTTAATTCCAATGAAAGAGACAGTCTGGAATCCCTCAATTCAAAGTGTTGATTAAAGGCAGTGATCAAACTTCTCTACATACGACTGTACTACTGTATCTATCTTTATCTCAAACAAACAGTATGTTTAAAATCAGCAAGCGTTTCAACAAAAACCGAAACATATGACGTACGCTGATGTCATCTTGCCGCTGATTGGCTGGTTGTTTTGCTAAACGGGCAACAAACGCTTTGCATTGAGTGGTTCCAGACTGATACTCTGTGAAATGGAAGTGAAGCTTGCAAGATCAGGAAGGTCTTCGAGGCTAGCATGTACCAAGTATGCCCCCTAGTTGGAACAACCCAAATCCCACTTACTGCATCATCACCACAATGTTGTGAACCTTGATGGTCTGCAGAGTGCAGTAGTCACTGAACAACAAAAAGAAAGACATTTTACTGGCCTGCTCTATTGAGTAACAACACAACCCATTCAGGGACTGTACAGTACTCACTACATGTAACTCATCTCATCCGCGATGATGGTCGGGACCATGTAATCAATCTGGGAAAGAACACAAAACAGTGAAGAGTGATGCTTTTCTACCGAAATGAAGACACCATAGAAGTGGGCTGGCGGCCGTACCTGTTTCATGTCCAGTGGACTGATGCCAGTGATGTTGCTGATGCGAGATTTACCTATCACTGTCTTGGCAAACTGCACCTGGGCTGTGATATTGGCCACCTCCACTGAGTAGTAGTTATTGTTGGTGATGTTTAGAGTATTCTGCATGGAATTGGAAAAAGCTACTGTTTATGCAAAACCGTAGCCATTTTGTATTATGGAATATTTAGTTGACTTCTCTCCCTTGACTTAGATATTTAAGAAAACCAATCCCTTCATTCCTGTTTTTAATAAATAAGCACATTCATGTTTACGCTATTACCAATTATTATGAATAATATATTGTAGTAATGCATTAGCCTTATGATGACATGATGCTGTCATTGTTCTAACAGAATCTTGTTTCCTTACAATTGCTGTTTGACCTGTTCATCTATTGACACACGTGCTAATTCTAAGTCGCTTCAGATACAAGTGTCTGCTAAAGGCTGTAAATGGCTAAGTGACCTGGCCTTGTTGAGTGAAGTACATACTGCATATGGTCGCACAGTATATGCAATGTAGTGACATCACAGGGCGAGCAAACGTGTTCGGGCCACTCCGAGTAAAATAAGAAGCTCACCGTCACGTTTAGATAGACTATGCGCTTGGCCTGGTCATAACTGACGAAGACTGACTTCACGCCGGCGTAGGACACATCAATGGAGCGTGGGAAGAGGAAGAAGACAGCCAGGCTGGACAGTAGCAGACACAGCAGCACCGAGGCTGTGACGTATAGCTTCCTAACAGAAGAGTCAAGAAGACATTGCAGAACAGACTGCATATGGCAGCAGTAGTTGTACTGCAATTAGCATGTGCCTTGAAGCAAAGTGACGACGTGTTAACCACCAGGCTACCCTATAATCCTTTATAGCACAAGTGTTTAAGATGACATAGCCTTAGGAACTAGGCTATCCACCTTGTATTCTGAATACAGCAAAGTCAAAATGGTAATTGTGTGGATGCATTTCCAATTGACACAAGTTTCACTTACGTTCGTCTCGGCCTGAGTCTTTGGTCACTGTATGGAATCAATGCCACAAGTTGATTCTCCTGGCCTGAAAAAACAGTAAACAACAAACTCAGTCAGAAAAAAAACACACTAGACATGTGTTACTCAATCTCATTTACAGGCAAGATTGTTATGTTAATGACCTGTATGAGTTTCATGCAGATTACACTGCTGCTTTTTGGATTTAAATACCGGGAGGCCTGCTTTTCCCTGCACATGTATGCATATTTGACTGTGTTAGGTCACACCATAATTACTTTTAAGGTAATCAGTCACACAAAACCACAGCTAGGCCCAAATATTTGCTTTCATCAATAAGCTACATTTGATTCCTAACTATAAGAGTCCTTCCCGTATACAATGTATATTTGCTGCTAAAATACGACAGGTTTTTGTAGAACCAGATCGGACCTCTTTCCCCCTACTTACCTCTGGGAATCCTTCCTGTGCCCTGGCAAGTTGGACATGTTACACTGTCCCTACCGGTGAATTCCACGTAGGGAAACTGGGAAACATCACTGCCTTTCCCCTCCTCATCATCATCATCATCATGTTTACCGTCCACCATTGATGAAGTCAAGCTGTCCTTGCCATCACCGTCGCATGTTTGCATCGAAAGATGCGAAAAGGACTTGCCCATTGTCACACCTACAAAACGGCACACGACTTATTATTATTATTATTATTATTATTATTATTATTATTATTATTATATGCGGTTTAGAAATGCAGCTACTAAACACTGTACAGTAGGTACAGTATATGTCCACAAACATGGGAATGATCACGATTCACGAGTGACACTGAAAGCATTTCCTGAAGAAGTGTGCGGTTTTGCGGTTTT
>JAODUG010064654.1:10000-35075 GCA_027564795.1 Aphredoderus sayanus
GCATGCTTACTGTATGTGTGTTCATGTGCTTGTGTGTTTATGCCTGTGCGGAATGGAATGTGTGTGTGTGCCTTTATTTTTCATGCGTCTGTAATTGGTTTTGCTCATGCCAGTCAGGGATCAGTATGTGTGTCACACGGCTGACATTATCTCTTAAGCACAGGCGCTGCTCTCAGCTTCTCCACTCAGTCCGTCTCGTTTTAGCCCTCCGAGTGTGTTTCAGGTGTGCTCAGCTCCACTCCATCTCTGTCCCCCTCAAGACACCGTCTCCCAAGATGCTTGTATGTAGCCTATACTGTACTTCTCACCCACAGCCACCTACTGTACCTCCTAGGATGGGCATAGGCTAATCTTTGATGTGCATGTGTTAGCGGTGGTATTCTCTGGGAACTCAAATTGATTTGTGGGAGTCAAATGAATGCTATGAACACTTCCAGAAACACATTCTCCCTCTTCAACCCCCGCCCCTGTGAAAAGGCCATTAATAAGAATATCCTGTGGGCTTGTATTGCTTCATTTTATCCTCTGGCCTGTATGGAAATGGGAATGGGAGGGGGGATTCTCTTCAGCTCCTGGTTTCTCTGCATGTGAAAAACAAAGGTGGTCTGACCCACATTCTCAGAATATCACCCTTCAGTGCAGAACCTGAATAATAGATACAGCGTCACAAAACCCACATAGTACTACAGTATGTCCATGCCGAGCAATCTGGATCACAGATCCACACCTGTAGAAAACACAGACCTCGGCCAGAGCTGGAAAAGAATGGCATAATATCCCCTGTATCTTATCGCTGCTTCTTAAAGGTAGAGTCAGGGATTGTAAGCCATAATACAATTTTTGTAAAATTTTGTCTATTCTATACGCACACTGAAAAATGATCTTACTACACAGCCATTTACTCTATAAATGGGAACACAAACCAAGTCACCACAGACAAACTACACAACACTACCCCGATGTGTGGAGTGGAGCGTTTGAGGGAGCACCCTACTCTTTGGCATTGGAGGGAACGGTGTTTTCATTTTGATCTAGATCAACAAGCTTTCTCCAGAATAAATGACTATACCTTTAAACACCACATTTATTTCTATATAGCGATGTTGTGCAAAACCTTTGACGGTACAGCTTCGTCTCAAAATTGATTAGCCTCATATTTGACTTGAGATACAATGCAATAAAGCCAATAGAGGTTGGTGGACATACCGTACAGTAAAGTTATCAGTTATATGCAGCCCTTCTCCTCTTTTTCCCCTGGCGTGCCAATTTGCCTCCGCAGGCAGTTATGGTGGTTATGGCCCGTCGAGCTAGCAAGGAGCGTGACGTTTGTGTGGACATCAATTACCTGTTGTGTACGCCACGCAGATACATGTGGCTCCTATTAACCTCGCTGTGTTCCTTCTGCTGCCAGAACATTTCCCATTTCCCAGGGCCCTTTGTGGAGATTGAGTGGTAATTCCCCATCCAAAAGCCACCTGCCCGACAACGGCCTGCACACAGTGGAAGTACCTGCTTGCTTTTGTCTTTCAGTACAACGTCTTATCGATTCCATCTTATCGCGCCGCTTTGCTCTCATAGCACTGAGAGGTGCCACGGGTGAAGCTTTGCAGAGGTACTGTAGGAGGGAAAGTGACAGTGGAGCCGCCAGATCATCTGGAGAGTGAGCGTTCCTCTGTGGCTTTCTTTCATCTGCGTCGTCTCCCTGGACGGCCTTTGGTCCAGGGAGACGAGAGATGGCGGCCTCTTCATTCTCATGACCTGATTGTAAGGGCTGTTTCTGTTTAAGCAAGTGAGCGTGAAGGCCCAGAGAGGAGCGAGGAACTCCCCACCAGCTGTGTTTGTGTTCCCTGACTGGCTGCTAATGTCACTGTTGTGACTGTGGATCGGTGAGATGAATTCATCACATGCGGCAAATTCATCTGCGGTTCCCTACCATCCCCTTCCAAAGCATCATTTGGAGATACCGGATCGAATTAAACTGTTAATATATTGCATCTTAGCTCCCAATATGGCATGCTGTGTTGCTGATATGAAGGCTTCCCTGATCCGATTACATTTATTTCAGGGCCAACTGTGAGCTCAGCCGCATCGACCACACACACACACACACACACACACACTGTCAAATCAAGTGTCATAAGACGTGGCACCTCCACTCACAAGCATGTGTCAAGCCACGAATAAGGACCTGTCCAGAAAACGTCACTACATGCTATTACAGGACCAATCCATGTTTGTGTGCACACCTTCACCCGACACATGGTCCTCAGACCCTGGAGCTAATGGCCAAACCCCCCGCCTCCCTTCCCACTCCACATACAGTGTAGTGGATTTCGCCAAACTGGTAGCTCCCATGATGCGGAATCATTCGGGGGGGGGCGAGCGTGTGATGGCTGTTAAGCAGCGTGACAAGCGAGTCCTGGAGGTTCCTGTCTCTAGGAAGGAACGGCGCTGCAGCTCTCTCATTGGTAGAGCCCCCAAGATTCCGGGGGTCGCGGAGTGTGGGGTGCAGCAGAGGGGTGTGTGTGAGTGGGGGAGGGGAACGAGAGGCGTAGGCTAAGCGTGGTGGAAAGATGAAAAACAAGCCCACATACTCCCTCCCCCCTACCCCGACCTCGTTATGGCTCATATTACCAGGAACTGTAACCAAGGGAGACATTGTAGCCATGCCTTTCTTTCAACTTTGGTCATTTAGGTTTTACTTTAGGTTTTACTCTGACTTGGGCCTCATTAGTGCTTTTTAAATATTCATGCCACCATAATAAATAGCACCAAACATTGCCATATAACATATACTATTTTAAAATAAGACAAATGAACTTGAACTGATTATATTTCTATTTCGTTTTTAATTTACCTTCTGATATTATTGACTGTATTTTAAACACATCAGCGTTTAAAAGAAAACATTAACACGGACTAAAATGGATACAATAGCTGTTGAGTTGTGTCACTCAATATACGTGATACACACAGATGGTTTCCTTTTTCCTTTTTCTGCCTCCATATTAAGCTCATGAACATGCTGTTTGTTGCTAGGATACACAATGTGCCAGTTCTTCTGTACTTCAGCAAATATCCAACATTTTAATTAGCGTGTTAGCATCAACAACAGAGCAAAAAATTAAATAATAAATATGACAACACCATAAATACAGCAGTCACTGAAGGTTGCTTCTAAATTTGATTTCTTGTATAATGTTATCATTTTCTTCCCCAAAGTTGAGCGAGCGTGACATACAGTCAACTTTGCAGACGACGCAAATCAAGACATTATTGCTCTTTTTTTTATTATTTATTCACCCTTTCCTGTTGCTGTAAAAGGCTGAGTGTTATCAGGAATCAATGATGTCAGATGTGTTGTTCTGAATGGGGGGAGGTGGAGCTGACAACTGGTCATTCACACGCCTGTCCAAGACTGACTCTTCAGTATCAGCAGATCTCAGAATTCCTCTGAGGAATCAGATAGAGAGAATGCCAATGCAGCGTATTTATTTGCGAAGCGCCCTGCTAATGGTATTAATTTGCCTGGACAGAAATTGAATTAGCAGCTTGATGTAGCCTCAGATCCAGTCAGGGCACTATAGGGGAGTGCATCAGGGCCAGCTCATGTATAGTTTGTGCAATTAGAAATCAGTCAATCAACCACACCTGTGGAACACATATGTTGAAGATGAGGTAGCTTAATTGTGTTGTGCGCTGTTGTGTTTACTGGGTCGCATGTTGTCAAACCACTGTCTGTCTGGTGGTTTTACAGGGAGCAACAAGCCATCATGGCTGGTAAGAGGACTAGAGAATGTGCCATGTGCTCTGTGAAGTTCCTCTTGCTGTGTTCTCTCTCTGTGAACACATTTCAGGGACGATTACCTTTACCTGATATGAGGCACTTACTTGCTGTATGTGTCCAGGCCTATTGGTTCTTTATTGATAAAGGGCCCAAAACAGACTGTTAAAAGCATGTAAACACATATTAGAGCCTCACAGATTTAAACTGTAACATCAGACGTAAAACCATTTAATCTAAACTGCTGCTTCACCAGGAGTACTTAATTAGTTAATAATTGCTTGTCTAGTGTCTAATGCAATACAAATACTTTCTGTTTTAGCCCCTGAAGTGCTGGACACAATGATGTGTGGTGGGCTGTGTCACACCTTGTCACAATGCTGACGCATTAATCCCCATGGTTCATGTCATGAGTATCAGGTGAGGAGGTGGGTACCTGTGTGTTTCACCTTGTCTAGGGGACACCACCCGAAGCTCAGCAGCTCAGCATCACTCATGGACTGCATGGGTTCAGGACTGCATGTGAGACATGTCTGCTCCTTGGTGAATTAGACCTGACACAGGGTCACATGGTGTAGCCTTGTGTGTGTGTGTGTGTGTGTGTGTGTGTGTGGGTGTGTATGTGTGTGGGGAGAGCCTAAGCATGTCTACAGCATGTCACACTGTGACATCACAGCTGCAATAGTCCTTCACAACACACACACACCCACACACACACATACTCCAGAGTCTGCATGGATCTTTCCCCCCAGCTGGTTGATGTGTGCTGTATGTTGTGTGCTATGCTGAGACCCAGCCCTCACTGCAACACAGCTCAAAACAGTGAATCAATGGGAGCCCAGACTGACAGCTACATGGTTGCAGGTGGCAGATGGTCAAGAACTCCAGGAAATCCAGGGTTAGAAGGGTTATTCACAAGGACAAGGATTCCCCCTCCTTAACCCCCACCCCGGGCCCCATCATGAAACGACCTTTCTTGAACCCTATGGGAATTTTCATGTGAATCTAATTCCAAACCGGAAATCTTATTTTAAATGCTCCTGGCACATTTGTAGTAATTACATTACCACCTGACTCTGCTTTTGTGATGAGATAGGGAATTATTGAATGAGGGACATAACTACTGTCGCCAAGGAGCTCATGTTGCCACGAGAACAGCCTTGCTAATAGCAAAAGAGAGCTTCGATACAATGGCCTTGTGTTTGTTTATGTGATTCCAGGCATAAGAAAGTGTGCTAATGCAAAACCCCCTTTTTTGGGGGGAGGGGTGTGTGGTGGGGGCATTACTGCTGACGGGTGGGCCTTTTGGTGGGGTACAAGTAGGATCCCCATGTTGCTTTGTTACACCAATCTGGTTACCAGCTGAGCCAATGAAGCAGAAGACATTGAGAGCCAATCAGACAGGGCTAAACGTTGGTTCTGCTCCTGGGATTCTGCCTGAGTGAACTCATTTCAGGGATGATTTCCTTTGACTGATATGAGCTGCTTGGATTAGCACCGTGGCTCTTTGTTCTTGACTGGGGAAGGGCCCAAAACAAGCTCTCAAAAACCTAATGGTCGCACATATGACCTCTCAGACATGAACTGTAACACCAGGGAGGCTCGTGTCAAATCAGATGATGTAGTAAATCTGAGATTTCCTTGTTGTAAATTACTATCTTCTTGTCAGAGGGGAAATCAGGCAAGCAGTTTTGCACTGGGGCATCCTGTTTTTTTTGTCTGTCACGTGACAAATTGCCATTATTTTAGACACAAACAAATGACCCTGTTGAATGATGTTATTGACCTAATCTCTAAACCTTCTCTACACAGAGATCCGATAGGAAGCATTTTCCTTACTAATTGAATGGCGATAATTAATTTCTTAACGGTGAGAGAAAACAATGGTAAACATTTAATTACTTTAAGGCCTGATCTCTTCTGTTGTTCGCTCTCATTTCTGCTTTGTTTTCCAGCCGGCTCCCTGTGATAACATTTGGATATTCAAATTGGATCTCCTTGGCTTGGTAATGCCCCCTTCGGAAGACCCCCCTTTCATAATGCTAAAAGCTATGGTGAGTGGTGCTGGCAACACCATTCTCTCCAGGGCACTGTACATATGCATGTAGTAATTTAGGTAATAAACACAGTACAAGTAATTAAAAAAACATAACAAAATGAAGTACTTGTGTTATTAACCACTTTTATGGTTTATTCTCATAATAATGGCAGTATTATTAGTAGTACTTTCTGATTTTGCCACAATCCATAAAATCTAACATTAATCAGCAAAACTATTTACACTGATCTGTTCTCGAAGTTGATTACACAACAATTTTATAATATACTGTACTTTTATAAATAATCCAATGAATATTTTGTTGCAGGGAATGATAAATATATTGCAGTGAAATTCATCTTAGAAAGCAAAAACTAAATTCATTAAAAACCCTGCACATTCCCTACACATTATTATGCTGATGATAGTGTAGTAATGGCTAATGGCACTCTTACTTTAAGCACATACCTCAGTGTTGACTTGTTGTCTTGCAAGGTTTAGTACTGTGTAGCTTCAACCATTTACAGTAGCTGTAAAGGTGACTATTAGAAACAATGGAGCTAAATTCTTTGTTCTGAATTAGCATTAGCTGTGGTGTGTGTTTTATTCTTCTTCCTCCTAACCAGAACAGACAGTCAAGTTTCTGTGTGGGAGCATGTACTGTACTACCAACCCCCTTAGATCTCTTCTCATTATGCAGCAATATTGTTGGAATAAAGGTCCCTCCCCCCCATACATACACACACACACACACATTTCCTTTCTTCTTTTCCCTTTTCCAATATGTTTTCCTCATCTTCCCTCTCATTATCTGTCATATTTTATACTCTCTGCTTTACCGCTATGGTACATTCAAGATTTAAATTGTCCCGAGGGAAAAATGTCTTAAAGACATGAAGGCTGCCAGTTACATACTGTACACAAACAGTAAGGGTACAGTGTGATACATTCACAACAACAATATCAGTTAAAACAACTTAAAGCATATTGCCACCCACCTACTCCTGCCTCAAGATTTTAAGTTTTAGATCTACTAACTGCCCCTTTTGTATTGGAATTATGTGTTTGACTTACGGATGTTACAGCATCTAGGTAAATAAATGTAAACTACGTCAGATAATTTAATAATCAGTACACTCTACATTCTAAAGTAGAACTACCAACCCAGCCACCAAACCCATTCATTTCTAATCAGATATTTCCTGTATGAAGAGCCTTCAGGAACTCATACTGCCCATGTCATTGTGTCATTGTGTGCGTGTGTTTGGGGTGGAGTGGTCTTAATATGGATTGCCTAGTATGGATGTCTCAATAACTAAAGGCCTGTTGTTTATGGCAGAAGGGAGAAGAAAGCCTGCTGGGCTGGATCTCCCAAGCCACAGTCTCCCTTTATTAACCTAACGTGTGTGAAATGACAGGAACAGACTTGGGGGTGGACAGAAGGGGGAAGTACTGGTGGGGGGTTGGGGTGTGGTAGGGCAGGGCAGACTGCTTGCTGGTCCCGGTGGGTGAAAGGAAGGCGAGCGCTCGGCCATGCAAGTGGAGCTGTGATGCTCTCTGATCCACAGAAAAAGACACACGGTGGTTGTGGTGTTGTTTTCACTGAGCGCAGTGCTAAAATAAACGATGCACAGTAAGTGAAGCTTTGTTTGTTACTATGCCTTCCAGAAAATGCAGCTACAAAGAGCCTAATAACAAACAAAATGAAACAAAATAAGTAAATATCGATGCAACGTCAACATTAAACATTACAAATTAACAAACAAATATTGATTTAACAGATTGTATTGCTTCATGGTAGTTAGTCCACCAGGCTCTCACAGTCATAACCAGTATAATTGAGCGCCATTAAGCAAGGCACTGCTGTGCTCACTTTATAGGCAGGTTATAGGACAAAGTCATTGTGGATTTAAAACAGGTGTCTTACAGTCACAAGCTTGTATGTCAGGCAGGGTGCATTGCAATATACATGGTGATATAAGACACACAGGATTTCATAGAGCAGATGATTATCTTCCTGGTGATGGGGGTTACTTTTTACTGTAGCAATGATTTACTAGCCCAACCTCTGAACATTTATAGTCTGATTTCATGGAGTGCTGTGGTCCATTCCATGAATAATTCCAATGTTGGGACCCATGGTGAGATATCACCCAGGGCCACATGCAGTCAATCATCCCCCCTGTCACAATTTTTCTTAATGACATGATATCCCTTTTAGCATGGACAGCACAGAAGCGCTTAGCCATCACCACTCACACCCCACACATTCACGGTACATAGGCCTATCAATCAATCAATAGATCAATCAATCAATCAATCAATCAATCTCACTTTTTAGAAATAATAATAAAAATCACATTTGCCTAAACATTTTCTTTTGACTGTGTCCCGAAGATATTTGCACAATAGCGTGCGCGCCCGCATACGCATACGCACCTAAACTCTCCACCTGCTCTGTCCAGCTGCTTGCTTCTATTCTAGTACAGCTTCAGTTAAGTCCTCTGGATGCGGTGGGGGGAAGCGTGCAAAGGAGGGTGGGTATCTCAGAGAGAGAGAAAAAGAGAGAGAGAGGGGGCGAAAGGGGGGGTTGTGGGGTGTTGCACCAGCCCGGCACACGCAGGACGCAGCGGCAGAAGCAGGCTGGCTCTGGCATCTATTGTTCCCTGCTTTATCAGACTTCGCTCTCTCACTGACCCAGCCACCGCAGGGAGAGAGAGTGAGAGGGAGAGTGTGTGCATGTGTGAGAGAGAGAGAGAGAGAGAGAGGGGGAGTAAGAGAGAGAGAGAGAGAGAGAGAGAGAGGGAGAGAGAGAGAGAGAGGGGGGGGGAAGTGAGTAAGTGTGTGAGTTAGATAGGGAGAGAGAGAGAGGACAGCGAAGGAGCGCATAGCCATTCAGCCGGGATTACTTCTGGGAGACCCGGGCAAACGTTAACCCGTGGAGAGAGAAAAGGGAGACAAAAGCGAAACGAAGCACACTTATTTTTGCGCAAACGTCCTGGTCCGCGAGGTCGCCAGCATTTGAACGTGTGGGTGGGTGGGTGTGCGTGTGGTTGTGTGTTTTTTATATTGTGTTGGCGCCATGCGGCTGGCCGGCAGGGTGCCGAGGATGCTGGGAGTTTCTGGACGGGCGCTCTCCTCTTTTTGGAGGCTAACGCTACTGTTTCTCTCCATCTGGGAAGTCAAGGCACAGACATTTACGGACGCTAAACCCCTCTACGTGTGGCAAACAGGTACGGTCCCGTCACTTCCACATTGCTCTCCCCCCGTGGCTGTAGTGATTGTAGTGCTACCGAGTTACACAGACCTGTCTTATGTACGCGACTGCTAGGGTGGCCTACCAAAGTGGCTTATTAAAGAGGTAGCTATGGTGAAATATTGATTATGAACATGTTTGTGTAATTGAATACAAAGGAGGCTCTGACAATGAAGACATTGAGCGACCATAACTTGCCGCTCTAAGTCTCCCTAGTGACACTTCCTCTATTTCATTTGGTGATTTTGGCGTAAAAAAAAAGAAGAAAAAAAGCTATCCAATAACAGCGCACTGTGCGCCAACTGTAAGCGCTGGGAAAACATGGTTGAAATCCAATGTTGGTTCACTTGGTTGAGGGTGTTTTTATGTGTGCCGACACGGTAGTTGCAGTGAATCCATCACCACCGTATAGCAGAGGTAACATATTTACTGCAGTCCCTGTGGAGAAGTCAGCTCTGCCCTGTCTCGGAGTTGCAGCATGCCGCCTCACGCATGTCAGGTGGGACTTCTCCACGCCACTATAGCACTCACATTTATCACAGCTGGACGGGCGTGCAATTGATGAGTGTGTACAGTGCTAATCTCGTGGGCTTCTCTCTGTGGAGCGCCAACGCGTTCCAGCTGGAGAAAGACACTCCTACGGTTGGAGGAATGTTTAAAATAAAATAAAAAACGTACAGCTTTTATAGCTGAAGTAACTGCTATAAATGGAGCATTTATGCATTTATAAAAAATTTACTGTTTAGTTGAGTGTAACCAGCACAAATGGGAGCTAGCAAGGTTTGTGGTTTACAGTGGTTTTACATTTAAGAGGGGTTCCCATAAGGGGCACGGAGGGAAACGTTACAACACAGAGGGGGGTGGGGCTGAGAAGGGTTGGGCTTGGTGGGGGATTCTGATATAACTGACCTAGAGAAACAGTTTGTACACAACACATCATATTTCTATGTTTTCAAATCTCTCTCTCTCTCTTTCTCTCTCTCCCTCCCTCTCTCTCTCTCTCTCTCTCTCTCTCTCTCTCTCTCTCTCTCTCTCTCTCACTCTTTCTCCCCTCATTCCCTTGCTCGGTATTTCTCTGCGGATCAATGTACTACTGGTTTCTGTGGGGGCCCCTCACCCAGGCTGTAGGAAATTATCAATAGGGATCGTCCTCACACTGCAACTCTGGCCAGCTGGGCTTTGGGATCAATGCTGTAGGGTGGAGCCGTCACTGGTGTGCTCTCAGCTACAGCATATGCAGCACCATGCTTGTGTGTAATATGTGTGTGGGCCATGTATAGCCTAATATGCATGTTAATAAGCGTATATGTCGCATGCAGACTCAAAGTGCCTTGCTGTTGTCCTAATTGACACCAGTTAGAGATTTAATTGGATTTAAATTGATTTTCGTCCTTGTTGTCACGTGTTTATTGTTTGTACATAATATTGTTCACATGCTCAATAAGTCCTGTGTTGATTTGCTCCACTGTGCTCTCTCTCTCTCTCTCTCTCTCTCTCTCTCTCTCTCCCTGGCTTGAATAGCGCGGGTGTTTTATGGCGGTATCAGCCACACACTGCTCCCTGTCTGCTGTTCCTTATTGCCGGTGAGGGATCTGCTGCGATACGGCATTTTAAATGAGATCACTTCCTCGTTACTGTACATGCTCAACCCAATAATGCTGGGATGATCTTTTCTCCCCCCCAATCCTCACCTCAGCATCTCTGGCAGGGAGGGTGGGAGCCGAGGCAGGGTGTGTGGAGGTGAGGTTAAGGTTCAGGGAAATCCAGGAGTGTAATACATTTTTCCGTTTCTCTCTTCTTTTTTGCGGTGGCAGTTGGCTTTGATTCGCACCTCCGTCTACGGCTTTCATCAGCGGCTCAGTGGCTGGCAGGGGGCGGGGGTGGGGTTTGTCTCAGTATATGTAGAGTATGGCTGCATGACATGGTTTGTGTGACTAGCTAACTGATAAATGTGACGACATGCGTATGTGTATGTGTGACACGCCACCATACGTGTGATCATTTGAAAACATCAGTGTCATCCTGTGCTTAGGTATGCTTGTCACTGTAGTGACAAAGAGCGCACCTTTATTTTCCGGGTTTCAGCCCACTTAGCAATAGAGGCCATCTCAGTCACTTCCTGCCTCGTGGCTGGGAGCGGCCCGACAACAAAGAGTGACCTGATGACACTCAATAATTGACGGGGCTTTTCTCCTGTCCTGCAGCTGGCCGGTGAAAGGAGGCTGTTTTAGGTGGCTCTATAAAGCATCCGCCCACTGACCTCTGTTCTGCGAGAGGGAAGAGGGGCTCCATCCTTGTGTTGTGTGTGTGCTGTGTGTGTGTTGTGTTGTCCTCCGGGCTTGGACCGGCAGTAGCTGGCGGTGTCCGTCGGTGTGACAAAAGCAGTGCGCTTCACATCGGCCGCTCTTTGTTCTCGCTTTTTAACTGTCTCCCCCCGCCCGTCCTTCCTCCCTGAGGTTGACCTTTAACCTTAGAGCGGGGAGGGGGGTCCTGGTAGGGCACTGCCCCGAGGAAAAAGGGGGTGTGCTTGAAATGCTGCTGCTTCTCCGCGCACACAAGCGTCAAGAAGAAGCGAAGGAAAAGAAGCCTGGGCACACACCCCCATTTTTGTGTGCGCTGCTGCAGCTAAGTACGTCCCCTCCATGACAACATATGGACATTCACAAGTGATTAAAAGCCATTTGTTGTCAGAAGAGACACTTAAGCTTCAGATGCTGGAGGAGTGTTGTGGAGGCATAATGGAGGCGGATGAAATTATTTCTGTTTTCCCTGGGATTCATCAGGCACCAAATTGCCACTATTATTCCCGGGGTTTGGAGTACACGGGACTCGCAGCTGCTCAATTCACTTTGGCAGCCTGCCGCAGATGGAGAGGAGTGTGCATGTGCGCTCGCATGTAGCTGAACACGGGCTGCGCACGCACAACGGCCACAAACAATAACAAACGTACATGCGTTTCTAACGACCTGTATGTGCGCAGGTGCGTGTGCAACAACGCCCCTGTGCAGAATAACTCAAGGCATTTGTGATGTTCCTCTCGCCCTGCTTCCCCTTATCAATGCTTTGTCTCCCCTCTAAGCCTTCTGCTGCCTCCAGTGTCTCTCTGTTCCCTCATGTCACCATTAGCAGCCTGTCATTTCTCTCTCCGTTCCCGACACACACAGGAGAATCGGCGGACCAATAGTTTTGAATGTGAACAGTTAGCACAAAGGGAGGATGACAGTGTGATTTGTTCCAGACCCTCCTCCTCTCTTTTTTTTTTCTTTTTAATTTTTTTTTGCTCTCTTTTTTCTTTATTCCCTGCATGGGCGCACGCACACACACACACACACACACACACACACACACACACAATGACAGCTTTCACATCTATTTCACTCCCACACACACACACACACACACACACACACACACGTGCAAACCGGGCTTTGTGTCGGTGGATAGGTGCGTTTGTGGGTGCGTGCACGCCCAGCTGTCGCAGAGTGACGTCTTTGCACGTCTCATTACTCACATTATTGGGGGGTCTGTCAGAAGCCCACCTACAGGCACTGGACTCGGGGAGTAATTACACGGGAGGGAAGCTGTTGGATCTCGGTCTGTTAGCTTACCACAGGGCCTGCTTGGAAGAACACACCTGACCAAACCACTTCCTAACAAGCTGCAACACCTTTTTGAACACTATTTTTTGGATTGTTCTTTCCTCTCTGTTTAGGCCTACATTTCTGTTAAATAAACCTATAAAACCTATAAAACCCATAAAGTAGAAAGTTAAGGGAAGCTATCATCAAGAGCCTTATTTGACAACATTCATCATTAATTTACTTTTGCTTAAGAGGCAGTGGGTGAAGGGAGTGTCAGATTATGTTTTTTTTTAAAACACTAGCCACTTTTCCTAGTGACTAATATTACAGTGTAATTGTTCTTAAAAATACAGCTGCATTTCAAAATGACAGGAAAAGTAGTTGTTGCATTTTCAAGTATTAGTAGTAACAGTAGTCTCCCTTTACATAGTACCGTCTGTAGCTTGGCAAATAGCTAACAGGTCAGGTCAGGCATTGATGCCTAAGTCAAATCCATACAAATGCTTTGATTTAGATTTCGGAGCTCCTAAGACAACTTTTACACCTTATTAAAAAAGTTCCAAGAAGTAGAAGCAGTAAGTCTGAGTACAATATTAAGGGCAGCACAAACAGCTACAACAAAACAATAATAATAATTTCTAAATTCTTGGTTGGTTAAAGATGAACATGTGTGTCTTTCGTACTGCTAGTGGTTGTTTTGTTGTGGCAGCTGTGACAGTCATATCCTCTGGAATTGCTTACTTTTTTGACTGCTTTTGACTTACAATATATGAGTTGTATACTGTAAATATGTTTCAGAAACACAAAGTCAACAAGTGTGTGCATCTGTGTGTTCTGTTCTGATGTGCTGTCTGAGCTCCAGAACAGCATGCCAGCTAACCAGATTAGAGTGATTAGCAGTGCCATCCTGCTTTTGAAAGGTTGCTGGGTTAAATCCTTTTGCTCTGGCAAACTCACGTTTTCCCTGGTGACTTCATGAGTACAAGGAAACGTGTAGGAAGATTGAGCTAATCACCCTAATGAGCTTTCCAACAAACACCAGGAGTCTGGTTCACACTAATTTGAAGTTGAATAGATAGCTCCTAATTCTCCTGTTGTAAAAAAAAAAAAAATCTCCTAATATTAATTCAGTTTTAGCATGTCATTTTTAGCATGACAAGTTTCCTCCTTTTCAGTCTGAATTGCCATCTCTATGTCTGTATGTTTAATATGGCTGTCCTAATGTACTTCATTACCTACACACATTGCCCATATTTACTTACATCCAACACTTTACATATGCAAACTCATTTGTCTAATATATAGAGCTAATGCACACATTGGCGTAATGGTGCTGTTTTTCCTCTAGACTGCAATTACTGTAATCGCCTCGAAATTGCTTTGTCTCAGTATTTTTCCTCTGTAAAGATGTACAATGCTGGATTACATTGGCATGGTAGGTATAGTCAGTGATTGTAAGCTAATACACTGTAAAATTCAGCTAATATCTTCTCACGATCCCGTAGCTGTCTGTTCTGTGAAAATAATCTGTATGTTTCTACAGAGCTGAAATGGGAACACAAACAAAGCAACTCACAACAATATCCTCGACTTTGCAATGCGTTTCCAGTGTGTGGGCGGAGCTACAGAGGGAGCACAAGCTATCTCCACAATGACAAAATTGACTTGAGCTTTTCACTCAGTTTTCACAAATACAACGGAATGATCACTCTCTATTTACGCATCTCCTCCCATGTACAGTAGCATGACACTCCCAATCTCCCCTGACCCTCCCATGAATGCGTGGGCATGAACAGTAAAGCACAACTTCCGACCCTGTGGTTGGCAGGCAGAATAACACCATAAACCATGTTCGTACAGTACATACCAACATGCCATGTTTTTAGGCACAAATTCAGAGAAATTACACCAAAAATGTCAAAATAATATATACAAAATACATATCTATATATGTCTATGTTTTCCTTCCTGTACATTGCATACTCACAAATATTTTCCTAGTATTAAGCTACCATAATTTTTAAGACAAACCTTCTAGATGCTGATTTGAGAGATGCATAATTGTATCCTCTTAACATAGGTGGTACCGTAACAGCTATAACACAATACAGAACTTAGTGGATCCAAAGTTATATTTGAATCTTTGTGTTGTATAATGTGACCATGACGTCATTGTTGCTAAACTAACAGCACATGCTACAGAGAAAACAGCACATGCAAAGCGTGATTGCACATACTGTACCAAGCGCATTTATGCAATGGGCATCACACACATTGCACACACAAGCAGACACGCGCAGATGGAGAAGATAGCAATAATACAGGCACAGTGTTATATATAGCCAAGGAGCTCATGCAGGCAGAGACTCACCTCTGGCAACCAGGGCTCACTCACCTCTGCAGCAAGAAAAACAAGGCGCACACTTGCCACAGAGAGAGAAGGATGTGGGTGGGGGCGGGGGGATTTTTAACTTACTGTAACACACAGAGTTTGGCCTCTCTCTGCTAGAATGATACGCGGATAAATGGCAGCATTTTAACTTTATCATTGCATTATTCATTACGCCTTCCGAAGGCACAAGTTATTATAAGTTCCTGGGAGAATGAAAACAAGTTTCCAGCCATAACTCTGCCTTGCGAGGCCTTGAGGACAGCACGGAAAGTCAAAACACTGCCAGTGCATGCAAGGCAGCTTTCTACATCGTGAGACAAACCAAGCTTTTTAATAAATGATCCTGCTAAAAGGAGGACGCATGTTCTCCTGAAGCAGCGGGAGATTGTTAAACACAACAACACAAAAGGGAGGTTGACATGGTAAGCACGGATTAACCCAAAAATGTTATTTGTGCTCATAAAGAAAACAGAAATGGGGCCAGTGTCGGTGTATGGTGGGCTTGAGGTATCTGTTGACAGTACCTGTGTCTAGAAACAATTTTAAATGAGCATTTTCCAGAGGGATGTGCAGAGCGGAACAAATCGCGGCGCTTGCAAAATCAGGGTGGTCTTCACAGGCTAGAGAGCAGGTGTGGCTGCTAGCAAATAGGAAATAGGAATGTAAAAACCATGTGTGGCACAATCAACACAGATTTTGCGAATCCACATATGTATAGACTTTACCACATATGGAAACGAAGGCAAAGCAGGTGTGTTTATAATAGTAATCCAGATTGCTCTGTTTAAAGGCCACCATTGTGTACAAAGGTCTATCATATATGGTTACCTTTGCACAACCGTTATACTGCAAATCCTGAAATACACTGTGAAACTAAAGGCATCAGAAGAGAACTGCAAATTTGACAAACCTCTCAGAAGAACTGCTGGCAAAAGCGTACATTATGTAAATGTGGTTTTACAGTGTTATCTTCCATTCATATCAGTATAACATGTATAAGCGTGCGACCTCATATTCCTCAGCCAACATGTCTGAACATGCAGTGAAAGTACATGGTTCTCCCAGTATATAATATGTGAAGTGGTCCATGACCTAGAATTGGCTGTCTGGGCCACTGCTTAAAGCAGGGCACTGTTTCTACACTGTATCTGCAGTAGCAGATAATAACTCAAATTCAGCTGCTAGTGTGTTACTGGGACTGATGTTATAACTGGAGTTCTTTGCGATAATTTTCCTTACTAGGTTTGTGTACTGTTTTATCATTATACTATTATACTACTAGTCTTATTTAATTGAGAATTGAGTCAGTTGTTGGGCTGTAGTGTGTTTTGCATAGTTAATAACTGGTTCTGTAATACATTTTTATGTATCTCATTCCAAGGCAGAAAATCAGTGGTGCAGAGTTGAATCGTTTCTCTATGTCCCTCCCAGTTAGTCTCGGATGCATTTGACCTTTTGGACTTCGCACATGTTGCAGGCTTATCTGACCACTCTGGCTGCTGTGAATCCAGCCATCGCAGTCATGCGACTCAGGCCTGCTATCCCTTCGCACCCATGCCTTTTCACATCTGTCAAAATCGCGTTGTAGCCGGAGAGAAAACGTTGGGCTTAGCCACTCTTTCAGTAAAAAGAAGACAAACTTAGGGGAGAAGGGGCAGTTTTCATTTGTGTTATTTTTCATCTGCCAGTGTCCATGGGGCACGGGTTAAAGTGAGTTACAGCTGCGGGTCGATTCATCATCGTCATGGAACCCTCTGAACCCGTACGTCCCGCAGGAATGCCTCCCAAATCATCGTCCTCCCTCCTCCTCCTCCCTGCCCCACAATGCACCATTACCCACAAACCACCAGGCTCATCAGGTTCATACAGTAGGGCACACGCTGTGTGATTGCTTGCTGTCTGCCCGGTGGCCTCGTCTCTCAGCAGGAAGTAAATATAAGACAACCAACAGCTTTGTGCGGCTCACTGAATTTGTGCTTTTCTTTGTTGGGTTTGCATTAGTAAAACCGCTGGCTGCCACAGATCTACTGAGAAGAGACCAAAGCCTTAAAGAAACATAATAATAGTTTTCCAAGCAGTACTGAAGGCAAAGAAGAATAACTATAAAAGCTTAGTTAAAAGTTAATATTATTTTTTGGCTTGTATGTTTGATAAGAGCGTAAGAGTTCACACCATGTTCAAAATAAATTATAAATAATACCTTTATACTTCATTAATGGTGGCAGGTACAATGGGTGAGATGTTAATATATAATTGTAGAATGAACAATGCTTTATTATTGAAATTATAGTTTTGTCTTGAAACTGCTCTCTAGAAGTGTTTCTGTACAGTAGGCTTCAATTCGCCATCATTTATTTGAGAATAGAATTAGGTTTATTTAGCCTTCCATCAGTTTTCTCAAATATGTTCATGGGTCATGTGATATTGGCTGCTTGTAAGGCCCCCACCCACCCATCATCTACAGCATTTTCCGGAAGTGAGGAAATCGATATTCTGTTAGCCACTCACAAGTCTGTATCTGTAATTACGGTGCGACACCAGTGCAGTGCTTTATTTACTCATTTCAGTTTTTCCATGTATTTTAAGCAGTATCTGTAGAGCACTTATTTTACAGATGTACAAGACCTGCAAACAGCCGGGTCGGGTCCCCAGTTTCCCAGCAAATTCCTCAGTGTAAGGTTAATGTCCGATTTGTCATTTAGTTACAGTATGTAGTTGGTCGTCATGCATGTCAGTCAAAATACCGCTACTGTCAAGTAGGGTCTTGACGCAGTTAGCCAGCGCTGTGTTCCAGACTTTACGTAGGTAAAGTCGGGGTGTCACCAGAACAGTGTGAGACTAGCTTACAGGTAGCAAGGTCTTGTCAGGGATCGAAACAGTCAGCTGGATCAACGACTTTAAAACCCTCCTGTTGTCCTCGAGTTTCAAATGCAGTACCATCTGCTGCCAGCATATGGCGCCACCTGATTGTGTCCATCTCTTTAGTGTCAGTGCTGTGTGTATTTATTAATTAATTCATTAATTCATTCATGTATTTGATTGTTGTTTCGTGCCTTTTAACCCTCCTGTTGTCCATGGCCTCGTGCCAGCAGTGCACATCATATGTGTGTGTAAGATGTAGAATTAGGATTGGCGCCTTATATATGCCACAAAGAGGAACTGTGTTGGGTCATTTTGACCCGGAGGACTATGGAGGGTTAACCACCATAACCTCTTACCTGTCCTGCTCCCTTCCCTCCCTGTTTATTTAGGCCACGGTGGTTGGACACAGAAAGAACTGCTGTGTTACATCCTTATGCAATGCAACGATTGGCCACGGACTTTACAGTGCTGCAACCCTGGAGCGCTGGTGTGCCCCCATGCTTGTGAAATAAAGCATGGGGTCTTATTAAAGTAGAATGCATAATCAACCTATACACACACCCCCCTGGTCCTCCCCTCCATTAATATCGTTCTGGAGTTGTATACACTGAGACTCCCCATTCATCACTTACTGCAGCCGTGTTAAGGAAAATGTCAGACGATGGTGCATTCCTTCCCCTCAATAGCTGTAATTTGTGCTCCACTCCAACGCCTAATGGCAGGCGAACATGACAGCTGGAATTGGTAAATGTTGGTGTCTGCCTCGCTCCACATTAACCAAAAGGCCAGTGGGCCATGCTGAGGGGTTATGTGGCGAGTGTATTGTCTCCAGCGCGATAACACCCCAGCGATAACATGAAGAAAGAAGATAAAGAGGACAGCTCCATTAGGCCTGTATCTGCCCACATCTGCGGTAATGGTTTTGTCGGTTATTGGTGGATTTGATTGCTGTGAAACTCAGGCTTGTCTACCGCTGTACTGTAGGCTGGAATAGGCATGGAGATACAGTGCAGAACTATGAGGTATGGGAAATAACAGCCTGTCAAACTGCAGGGTCTGCTTGACAATGTGTCTCTCGTCAACACATGAAAGCTGCTTTCTTGTATAGTACAGGCATGGCCAGTCTGCAGACCCTTTGCCTTTAAAGTCAATGAGTACTGGTAGCAGCGCTTTCTACAGGACTAACCACGTCCGCAGAAACCCACTGTGCTGTGCTGACACCCCGATGTTCACCAGGCATAGCGTATCGCTATAGCACAGCTTGCAGTCCACGTGGTCTGTCTGAACCGCCCGAATGTGGACTGTGTATGTGAGAAGACTGGCCTTGAGCGCTAAGCTAAACGCTAGCTTGCTGCCAAATGAGCGGCGCAGACATCAGACCCTAGCGAGAGACTGTATCTTCCCAGAAGCCCTCTGTGGACGCAAAGCATTGGAGCTGTTCAGGTGCTGACCCTCCTTCTCAACACGCATCTTATTAAGTGTGTCTTCCTCCTCTCCCTTTGAGGCAGATAACACGCGGGCAGGATTCATTTCTACCTCAGCTGTCATGCGCCGGGCAACAAAGTCCCAGTGTGCCGCCCGGCAGCCGTATCCGTGGTAACCGCGATGACTGTATTAAGGCGCTCACAGGTGTATAGCCGGGGCCCCGCGCTGTTGTCTTGTGTTGTGCACACACTCTGCGGGTGGTCTGTCATCCTCGCCCCTTGATGGGGACACACGCGCACTCGTTCACATGCGCACGCACATACGCACGAATGCGTACACGCACACGCACACGCACACACACACACACACACACTAATGGAAGTGGAGCAGGTGCATGTACAAGGACATCAAAAGAGAGAGAGACAGTGGGAGGTTAAAGGGAGGAGATGGAGAGAGAGAATGCACACACGCACAAACACACACACACACACACACATGTGCTGTCTAGACTGATGGCTGCTTCGGCAAGATAAAAAAACACACACGTGGGAGGGGTCTACACAAAATACTCTGTCTTCATATGTGGTAGAATGAACTTTAATAAGAAGCGGGATCAGACGGTCACGGCACCAGAGGACGAAGGTACAGACGTATGAAGCCATGATATTGGAGCTATTATAGTGACGCGAGCGTGACCATAATTCACCCAGTATCTTAAAATGTGCATTGTTGTTTTTCACTGACTACAAAATACAGAAATGATTATTTATGAACGTTATGGTTGTGAGGTAAAGCAGAGGGAAAATGTCTGTCATTTGAACCTGGTTTGCCAATCAAGCAGGCAGCATTTTGGAGTGTGTATCATATTGGATCAATATAATGGCATTTCAGCTCTCCCCTCTTCTCTCCTCTCTCCCCTCTACTCTTCTCTAATCTCCTCCCCTCTTCTCTCTGTGGTTTTCCTCTCTTCTCTTCTGTGCACTCCTCTGTTCTCCATTCCTCTCCTCTCCTTGCCAATGAACAAAGGCAATTACTGTTTGCCACCACTTATATAAACCCAGCTCTCGTGATAGGTTAGAAAGACAACAGCTAAATGTGCTGAAACATTTTCCCACTGACTGAAATATCATTCCAGCTGTCAAAAGACTGCCTTCAGTGATGGTTTTCAATATGAGCTGCACTTTCCAGGTAAGGGCAGATTGGATTTAGCGAGAAACAGACATTGCGACACAATGCAATTACAAATAAATGAGTTGGGAAACAGGCCCTTGTAATTAGCTTGCTGCAACATCCGATTAGCTCAGACAAGCCCCTCGCCTTCTTTCAGCTTTCTTTCTGTGCTGATGGGCTTGGTCTCATTAAGGAAACTCCGGGTGTCAGCAGAATAAAGCCTAGCTAGCCTCTTCGGGACGCATAGTAAAGCCCCCCTGAATATTCTGTATATTTTAGGTGGCGGTCTCGGCTGAACTGTTCCCACTGCTGGGAAAGATTCTGTAATACAGTATTCTGTTAATACACACAGTTTCTCACCAGACCTAACCAGGCTAAGGCCAGCCTTTTTTAAGATGTCACTCTCAGCTGACGTTCCTAACACACTTTCTATTCCTATTCGCGGTGAGTGAATCATATGTTTTCATGCTTCCCACTGTTAATGCGAGGCTGAGATTCATATCGTTACACTGTGATTGCTCACACACTGACTTCCTTTCATTGTGCCGGTAAGCTGGCAGGCGTGCTGGTGTTTTTGTCCGCGGCAGCTGCATTGGCACTGTGGTGCGTTTTTCCTCCCTGCGCTTAGTCCTGAAAACACATTTGATTTGCTGCTGTGGGTTTCTATTTAAGCAGCCACCCACCACCAAAGACCTCTGCTTTTGACTGCTCTATCCCAGTCCACGCTGGCCTTTGGACTGATGCTAGCGTACTGTACGAATTACAGTTATTTTAGAGAAGAGCTGTATAGGGCAGGTGCTGGAGCGCAGTGTCGAACAGCAGTAGAGGTCGCTATATGGTTCAATGGTGGTTCAATAATAATAAGTAATAACGTTTGTGGAAGAGTTTATGTTTCATGGGATTCTTTTTGTCGCTAGTCTTGTCCCGTCCAATGTAATGTCTATGAATAGCTTTATAAACATTATATACACAACACCACTGGATCTTGAAGGGCAAGCAGCTCAAATTAAACGCTTACAATTGGAATTATACTGGATAAAGGATTGTTATATCTGCACACTAGTACACAATAGCCTACACCTTTTGTATCAGATTTATTGTTAAAAAGTGTATTCATTTGATTAGTATTTCATTTGTGTTTGAATGTCCACCATTATTGTAAATATTCCCCTGGTGACATTATCAGAGGGCTGACCAACATTACGCATAAACAGCTTTAATGGTCATGAGCACCACTGTAGTGACATTATCTTATCAGCCAAGGACATGAAGTGACTTTATTACTCCCTGCTGGGCAGCAGGCCTCGGGCTTATACTGTATGAGGCTGTGTGCCCCTTGAGTCTTGAGGCTAAGTAGGGTTCACTTGGTTATACTTAGCCTCAAGCATTAGATGCTGTACCGTTTCTCATTTTACTCTGCTGCACTGGAGTTATTATTATGAAACCAGCCATTCAATTGATTATATCAAATTTGATTCAGTTAAATTAGAACAATGATATCCTCAATTGCTATTACCTTGACTTGGTTATTCCTGTGCTTGAACCCCACTTTGCCCAAGGGGACAATAAATATTCCATTAGATAGCCTAGCTCAAAAACAACACAGGGGACTGTTTTGTTTTCCTTACAAGCCACAGTAAAGCATGAAAGCTTGTTTTAATGGTACAGTACACCTCACTCCATTGCCAAGGAGTCAACACAAAATTGCTGACAGTCACAAATAGTAGCCCAGACTTAGTGTTTGTGTGCTCAGTGTTTCTTAAGATCCCCTAACTCACTCCTGTGAAGTGAGAGCGAGGCCAGTTTCATTGTTCTCCGGCTCAGATGGATGGTGGCAAGGACAGCTCTCCCCCTTTTGCCACCATCCCCCCTCCAACACAAACCCCACCACAAATTTCTCTAAGGAGCACTCAAGGCATTGTGGGTAATTCCACATCACCAACAACAATTTATTTCAGCCGTGAAAACGGAGAACTAAAATAAATGTGTCCAATCTCTGATTGGCGAGGCATTAGAAGAGCGCCCAATCACAGCAATTCTTCTTTCCCCCCCCGCCTAATATTGTGTTGGTAAATGTAACCATTCAGCCATCAGCGCCATTGTTAGCCAATTAACCGCCGCGCCACATGACAATAGGAAATATTTGGTGCAGTTTTCATGCAGGACATTAATAACTGTGGAGCCCAAACACAGCGGTGCTTTTGTGTATTGGTGTAGAAAAAGAAAATGTAACAATTAAAGTTGCTTTACAGCGTTGAAACTAGCATCATCCATTTCACAGCGTGCCGCGTGTGAGCGTTGTCGTTTTGTCCGATTGTGTTACTGATGCACTGTCGGCGGGAAACGCTGCTTTAACGCTATGCTATTGACACCCAATCCTCAGGGAACTGGGCGGTGCGGAGGAACCGGAATCAGGTGCTACAGCGAGGGGACATAACTGGCTGTCCTGATAATGCATTGGAGTCATGCATGTGCGAGTGGTAATACAATTATACACGTTTCATTTAGGCACATGCGTCTGTCTGCTAATGAACCAGTTGTTTTTTAATCACATCATTCACCAACACCAGTGGACGGCCACATAAACCCAGAGGCGCTCAGACAAATGCTTGCTGTGCAGATGGATTGACGTAGCGGGGAGCAGGCAAGATAGCGGCTCAATTGAGTTACTGTTTTTATAAGATTACAGTAGACCTCTCCAGTTTGATTTAGTGGCTTTCTATGCATTTCTTTGATGTGTTGGCGATTTGCAGCCACCTACACAAATGTGTATGCTGTATCAATATGGATCCCTGGTGAACACGCCAGCCAGTGTTTCCTGCGGGGGTCTTTAGGATGTCATTACCCCTTGCCAGGTGAATATCTGGAGGACATGTTTTTCAGCCTGGCCCGTCAAATCTTATTTGAGCATCAAATATTTATGAAATGCACCATTGTATTGTCTGTTCGAAGGAACACCATGTGAGAAGGGTGTTGGACTCACATCTAAGATTTGTCCTACTGTATCACTTTGAGCCATGTCAGGCTTTGTGTGGGAAACACAGACTGTTCAGGGTCTCAGCGCCACGAATCCCACATTACTGATAACAGTGTAGTGCCGTAGGAAACCTCACGGATAGTTTTAAACACTGCTACAGTACAATCTTCAAATTAGCCACATTAGGCTGAGTTTATAATAAGCCCAATGCAAATAAGTATTTTGTGTGGTTGTGTGGGTGATATATTGCAATGTGTTACTGGCGGAGCAATGCTCATCATCCATCGCCTAAAGGCAAACCGCTGCCGAGTCGATCAATTTGATTATAATCCCCTCTCTCAGTCAAGTGTGTGTGTGTGTGTGTGTGTGTGTGTGTGTAGGGGGGGTGGTTGGGTTCAGTAAACAGCCATCAATGTTGACTGGAAAGGGTGTGTGAAATACCGCTTTGGGGTTGCAGAGGCTTAATGGATGAGTGTGTAGAGGGCTTGTTATTCTCATAACAAGATAAACACCTAAGAGAGGAGAGATTATCAAATGCTGCGGATGATGATGGATCAGTCCCAGGTAGGCATTCTCTTATCAAAACAAAGAAACAAAACACATGTACCTGAAAGAACATGCATTTGTTTTTGTTTTTTTTAGCTCCAGAAGTGGTCATTCTTCTCAATCTTTATGATGTATTAACCCACAAGTAAATATCCAAGTAATGAGGGTCCCACAGCTAAAGTACCCCCATTCTACTGTACAGTGTATTTCTCAGCCTACTGTACCCTGCCATGTAGGGTGGGAGTATATATATGGTGTGTTACAGATACAGTATCATCCTCTCTTGGCCCTATCATAGAGGACCCTGCTAATTTCCATCCCTCATTAGGCCACGCACAACTGTGCCCATTAATATTTCAATAAAGCTGTATGCTAATTTAATGGTATTAATATACAGTGGGTCAGTGGTGCGGGTTATTTGAAGGCTCACATGAGACAGGCTTATGAATATTAGAGAATAAGGATACATCAGTAAAGGGACGCGTTTGAAGTCGATTTTTATCGTGCCAGGAATTCCACAGATGTGATTCCCCTGTGGTCCTTTATGGGATGAAATTTTCCTAATCCCTGATGACTTCCTTACCTTGTGGCACCCAGCACCTCAGAAATATACAACATTGAAAGGAGAGGAATGGATTATATGCGGTGTGCTACTTCCAGGACAATAGTGGGTTCATACCAACCGTGTTTAATCACTGAGGGCTGGGTGAATAGCAGCCTCCCTCCCCCCCCACATCCACCCACCATGTGAGAAACCCTCCTCGCTAAGCGACATAAATAGATGAATGCAGCCTGGATTCACGTTGAGTCTGTGGTGGGCTAATCAACACCTTTGACGCGCCTCCATCTTTTCTATCAATACCAGGCCTATCTTAGGCCCCTCTGCAACCCCCCCCTACCCCAACACCCCTCCCCTCCCCCACATCACCTACATACAGCCCTCCCCCAAGCTGCTGCTGGACCCCATCTGGCCTGTTATTACAATTATCCACCTCTCTCTCTCTCTCTCTCTCTCTCTCTCTCTCTCTCTCTCTCTCTCTCTCT